>QANU01028673.1:0-22760 GCA_003254905.1 Nissolia schottii | reverse complement strand
TTAGGATGATTTAGGGTTAGTGAATTAGGTTACGATGGTTTAGGGTTAGGATGAATTAGGTTACAATTTATTAGGGTTAGTTTATTAGGGTTACGGTGGTTTAGGGTTAGTAAATTAGGTTACGATAGTTTAGAGTTAGTGAATTAGGTCACAGTGGTTGATTAGGTTAGGGTTTATTAGGTTACGGTGGTTTAGGGTTAGGATGGATTATGTTAGGATTTATTAAGATTAATTAGGATGGTTTAGGGTTAGTGAATTAGATTACAGTGGTTTAGGGTTAGGGTGGATTAGGTTAGAGTGGTTGATTAGGTTAAGGTTTATTAGGTTACGGTAGTTGATTAGGTTAGAGTTTATTAGGTTACGGTGGTTTAGGATTAGGATGGATTATGTTAGGGTTTATTAGAGTTAGGATGGTTTAGGGTTAGTGAATTAGGTTATAGTGGTTTAGGGTTAGGGTGGATTAGGGTTAGAGTGGATTAGGGTTAAGGTGAGGGTGGATTAGGGTTAGGGTTGGGGTAGATGGGGATTCGCCAACACGTTTGGAGATTTTAGTTTGGATTCGCCAACCCTAATGGCGAATTTGGCAAGAAATCGCCAACCTTAGTGGTAAATTTGGCAAGAATTCGCTAAGCTTATAGGCGAATTCAGTGTGATTTCGCCAATCGCCCTGGCGAATCTCACGTGGCACGCCACACATCGCCAGATACCACGTCAGCCAAAACCATGGTAATTTGGTAAATAGTTTAAAAACATGGGTATTTTGGTAAATAGTTTTTGTAATATGGGCAAAAGAGTAAAAAACTCTAGCTTTCATACTCTAACAAAAGTAAAACTCAGCGTTATTTGATATTATTGACTTACACGAAAAGGAGGAATACATGAATATTATAAGTACACAGACCCACAAACCCTAAATTATTTAATGAACGTATTAAACAAAATGCCTAAATGAATAATTAGTGAACACATGATGTAAAAATTTCCAACAGCTGTCACCGTAGTCAATTTGTTGAAGGAAGTCAAGCAAAGTTTTGTGGTCTTGGTAGCAACGACTTCCAAGCGAAGTATTTCCAATCATAGCAGGTGAACCAACACTAGTTTTCCCACGAAGATTTGCAACTTGGAATTTCGGATACCTATCAATCAATTCCATTTGTTGAACGAAACTGTGATATTCCGAGGCGAATATTGGACTGACCCCAAAACCTTTTAATGCCAGAGACACATACTCTGATTTATCTACATGTGACACTACTGCTGTAACCTTAAGTTTAAGCCTTTCCTGATTTTCGCCACTGCGTCTACTATTTAGGAAACGGGTAAGTCGTTGGTCGTACATGAGACTCACGTGATCGGACAGAATTTTTTCATGTGGTCTATCCAAGTACACGTTGATACTATTTCCTTCTCCTTCACCAACACTAATGCTAAACCTCAAAACAAGACCATCTGACGGGACTCGCGGAACAATGAAGCAAAATATGAAGCCGAGGAGAGGAGAATGCAGAGCTGCAGCTGAAGATATATCAACATCTACATAATCACGCGTTGTTCTATACGCCAACCACTTTGGAACTCTGCTTCCCGGATACACATATGTTGCTTGAGTCTCATTCTCATTGTCTTTGTATTCACTTGCTAGTGCTGATAACTGTTGGTATGCAAGTTTCATGATGTTGATTTGTGCATTCAATCCAATGGCCTCAAGGGAATCTTGATCCAGTTTCAAGCAATTCCAAAAGACAATGCTTTTCCTGTTTTCCTTAAGTTGCTGCACAATAGTTGGAGGGAACAACACTGCCTTGAGCGATGTGCAGCCAGAGGCATCAAGCTTTTCAAGGGATGGGGGAAGCTCTGGTAGAGTCCTAAGATCCCAGCAATAGCTTATGTCAAGATACCTTAACATTGTGAGATTCTTCATGGTAAATGGCAAGATCTCAATATCAGATAGAGCTAGACGTAATATTTTAAGTTTGCTTTGACGTCCAAAAGATGAGGGCAGTCGCTTGATGCTTGTGAGGTCTAAGTTTAACACTTCCATGTTCTCTGAGGTAACTGAAAATTCCTCTAGTCTTACACAGCCAGAGAGTGAGAGATAACGAAGAGAGCTCAAATGGATATGGCTTCGAAGCTGGCTAAGGGAAAAGCACCCTCCAAGATCCAATATCTCAAGCTTTTTGAGACCAAAAATAGACGGATGCACAAAAACTAAACTCGCACACTTGCGGAGAGAAAGTACTTCAAGATTTCTGGCATTTGAAAAGTCTGGCAACATGGTCAGGCGTAAGGAATTCTTTAATTCTACCACCCTTAAATTCATCAGATTCTGCAACAATTAGTGCGAATGAAAATTAAACATAAAAATCAAAATCAAACATCAGCTTAATTAAAGTCCATAACCTTAGAATCGAACCAAAAAAAAAAAGCCGATAACCTTATGTAAGCTAATAAAAACAAAATGACTGCATATAATTTACCTGCACTCCATGCCAAAGTTTTTTTATTCGGTTGTAACGCAGGTCCAACATAACTAGATTTTCTGCTGAAAAGTTGGTTGGCAAGGACTCTAGAGGGTAGTGCATCCAACCAAGATATCTTAATTCATTCGGAAAAGACTCAAGTCCTTGGGGAAGATACAAGCCTTCATTCCACGAAGAATCATTCGGATAAAGCAGGGCCTCTTCAGATAAGTTGCCATAGAAGTTCAAAAATTGTAGTTTGCTCATCTTAGCAAATACTTGAGGGCTTAACTGAAGGCCACTGGCTGCTGAAAAGTTGAAGGATATGCTTCTAATGGTCTCACTCCCCTGTCAACGAAGTAGTAAAAAGCATTTCAAATAGCATTAAAAGCCCCAGTTCCCACAAATAATTCAAGTTAATATAGAAATAAATAAATCACATTCGGTTTTGGCTTTTACCTTATTGTTTTTTAATAATTGATCAATGTCATCAGGATCCCGTAACCAACGTTGGTTTTCAGGGTATTCGATAGAGTACTCGCGAACGATTTCCCAAGCCATTTCTTGTATGATGTCATGCATGGATACGATATTGTGTTGAGAAATAGTTATGAGAGCTTTATCTTTCAGCCTTTCTATCCCAGCCAACACTGAGTAATTGCGATCTTTTAGTAAAATTGTTATGTGGTCCAAATTCAGATTCAATCCAACAAAAAAGCAAGCAATATCCAAAAATATATTCCGTTCTTCACGATCTAGATCATCGTAACTCAGCCGCATTATATCATGAACCTTTTTACTTGGCATTCTTTTGAGTTTCTCAAATTGACTTTCCCATATGTCCTTGTCTTTTCCGCGAAGAAGGTGAGCCAAAACTTTAATAACTAATGGAATGCCTTTGGCATAATTGACTACCCTCCTCGATAGCTCGCAATACTCCATTTCGAAACGGTTTTGTTTGAAGGCATTCAGAATGAAAAGCTCAAGAGATTCATCACAGTCTAATGCCTCGACCTCGTATATTTCGTCAACCTCTTCAGCAAGCACCTGCTTATCTCTAGTTGTCACAATGATTCTGCTGCCTGGTCCAAACCAATCACGAGCTCCTATTAAAATTTCTAGCTGATCAGAGTCATTCACATCGTCAAGAGCAACAAGAACTTTCATGCGACCAAGCCTTTTCTCAACATAACCGGGCAGTCCATTTGGCAGATCAATTCTCAAATCTTGTTCATTTAACAGCGTAGAAAAAAGTTTCTTCTTCAAAGAAATTATTCCATGTCTTTTGGACTCCTCCCTTACATTTGCCAAAAAACAGCAGCCTTCATATTCAGAACACATTCTGTTGTATACTTCTTCTGCAATGGTTGTCTTACCAACGCCACCCAAACCCCAAATTCCAATAACAAGGACAGCTTCTGATTCTTTGCGCAAGAATGATTCTAAATGTGCAATTGACTTTCCAATTCCAATTAATCCTTTTGACTTAACTCGGTGCATATCGCTCAACTTCTTTGACATAAATTTGACAATTTGATCAACAAGCTCACTCTCGTTTCTATGTAACAAAAAAGAAAAGGAGAAATACATGAGCTTGAATTACATTGTTATTAGTTAGTATTATTAACAAAAAGTTAAAACAACTATAATTTTTTCTAGAAATTAAGTTTAGAATAATGTGGCTTGATATTTGATCTTCTGTATGTGTATCATTGCCATTTTAGAAGATAGTTTCTCAAGTATCTTGTCGGGTAAATATCTCACACTACTTAATTTATTCATTTTTAATAAATTTTACAACTTAATTTATCAGATTTTATTATCATTTCATGATCTAATATGACATTTTAAAAGGCACATATCAATAAATCTTACATGATAGTATCAACATTTAACCTATTAGTTATGGTGACTCTAATATCATCTCAAGAATTTAAGATTAAGCTAATAGGAAAAAACAATTTTAATGATTTTATATTATATCTCTTTACACGTTACAATGTGTGCTCGTGCATCTTTTCCAATTGGGACTGAAATCATTGTCTTCTTCTTTGTTTTTTCTTTAATTTTTTCCTTTTCCCCAATCTCCCTTTATTTTCTCTCTTGTTTGCAATCTGCAACCTCCATTCTCATCTTTTTTCTTCCATCTATATGCCCTAAACATAGGATTTCCTTTTTTCCTTTTTCCATCTCTAACCTCCGGTTCCTTGTTCTTTTCCTTTTCCTTTTTCTTATTCATTTCAATCATCTTTTTTGTTCATTCCGTTTCCTTTTTCTTATTCATTCCAACCATCTTTTTTTAGTTGTTTTTCATTTTCTTCTTCGTAAGACATTATGGATCCCAGAGTTTTTGTTTTCGTTTCCGTCTTATACTTTATTTCTGGTTGTTTAGAAGTTTGTGTATGTGAGTACAAAGATTTATATATGTTTATCCAAAAGTTTGTGTATATAAGCACTAAAATTTTCTTCTTCTTCTCTGTTTTTATTTTCGTCTTTTTTTTTCCTTCTTCTTCTAAAGTTTGTGTATATAACTACAAAAGTTTGTATATATTGTGGAAGAGAACACCGAAGTTTTCTTCTTCACCATTTTCGTTTTCAATTTCGTCTTATCCTTTGTTTCTGCTTGTTTAAAAATTTATGTATCTGAGTACAAAAATTTGTGTATGTTTGCTTAAAAGTTTGTGTATGTTAGTTCAAAATTGAATATCTATTTTGAGAGAAATTATTGGTTAGTCACAAGACAACACATCACTTTTGAGTGAACACACAATAATTGTAGGTCCTACTTCATGGACCCATATGTTTGGAAAAACATGCAGCAGATTGGACCAAAACGATCACAAGCGATTACTATGAAAATAGAAAGCACAAACAATGAAAAGAAAAATAGGAGAGACACAGAAGAGTGCACATACAAATTAATGTGATTCGGCAAAATCCTGCCTACATCTAGCAAGAAGAAACTATTTCACTATGAGAGAAATAATTTAACTGTATAAGAATACTAAAACTTTGAACCCAAATCTAACCCAGATCTCTTGTACACCCTCTCTCATAAACATAATAGATATCCCTACCACTTGCTAAAAACCATAGCACACTGCAATGCTATCTATGTGTATGTCCTTGACCCTTGGTCTTGATCTTATTTAAAGTCACTCAATACTTGGCCTCCAAGTTGCTAGACTTGCCCACCAAAGAAACTTAGCCTCCAAGAAAACTTGCTCACCAAGCTAACTTGCCCATCAAGCAAACTTGTTCACCAAGCCAACTTGTCTACCAAGTAATAGCTAATAAAATAAAATCTTCCATTTAGAAAATTCATCACAACTCCATCTTAATTAACACAAAGTCAAGATCAGCAACCTTCATGAAGAATCACAATCACCATGAACACCATTGCTTGCTAATGTGATGACCCATAGTATTTTAGGTCAAAAAAGGGGGGAAAGTTGGCAAGCTGTAGCACCGTGACATGTTGGGTGCGCTGCAGCAATGCGGGAATTAGTTTCACATCGGATACAGCACTTGTGGGGGGTCTCATTCTCCCCCTATATATAGAAGCTTCCCATGAGAGTTTAGACTTGTTAATTTACTCAAGAGCTTGAAAGGTTCCACTTTTGTGAGACTTTTCACTCTAGTTCTTTTTATTTTTTTTTCTCTTTCTCATTTTCTATTTGTGGGGAAGCAGTGTCTCCACGTAGGGTGTCAGGAGCTACCAGCAGTGCTTAGCGGTCAGCCATTTCAGGTGAGTGGCTTTCTTCGCGGTCTATTTTAGACCATGTATTTATTTTAAGAATCATTTATTTTTTTGAATTAATTTATTTATGCATGTTTTATGAAGTCCTAGGAGGTTGAACTTAGTATTTTATTTTATGTATTTATGAAGTTAGTTATTATTAGGAATTCTTTTTATGAAATTAGTTATTAATTAAGTTATTAATTAGTATATCTTTATTCACGAAGATAGTTAGATATTTATTTAATTCTTTATTTGTGAAATAATGATTTATTTAGAAATGTCTTTAATTATGAAGTTAGTTATTTCTTTATAATTATTTATTTAAATACTCCTTATTTATGAAGTAGATAGTTATGAAAATATTTATGAAACTACTTTTGAAAAGTCATGAAACTATTTTATAACTACATGAGACCGCATGTTTTAATGCATTAAATATGTCATGTTGCTTGTGTATGATTATTTAGGAAATTAAGCCATGTTATGCTATCAGTATCAGTTAAATAATTACGTTATTATGATCATGTAGTAAGAATCAGGATTAACTATCAGGATCTGTGGACTCGGGTAGCGTATCCCCAGCTATCGTGGCCTAGGTGCTTGGGTAATATATTAGGACTAACTATTAGGGATCTATGGACTTAGATAGTGATCCCCAACTATCATGGACTAGATACTTGAATAGTGCATCATAAGCATGACTGTAATGCTCGGGAACCGTCCATCTAAATGTCCTTCTTATTTAATAATTATGCATTGAATAAAGATTATGTTTATTGTAAAGTATTACTATTATAAATGTTTTATGCTTGTTATATATTATGTATTGCATCTGCATGTCATATTTTCGAAGTGACCCATGTCACTGTGCAGATGACCATTCGCTGAGACTATTCCCAGAGTTTTTACCCCTCAATCTCCCCTTCTAGTTACAGGTTACGAGGTAGAGTAGAAGTACGTCAAGTTTATGGTTAATGTCAGAATTCAAGAGTCAGCTGTTCACCTTGAGGTGAAGATACCTATAAGACATGCTAGTTTTATTTTATTTTGTAAATGAGTCATGTCTAGAGTGCTCCAATTGTATACAGGTAGGATCTTCAGACCAGTTGCATATTTTTATCATGTATATTTATGTTCATTATAAAAAAGTTTATGTTTATTCAAAAAAGGAAAATTTTATTTGTTTTTAATTAGAGTTAAAGTGCATGTTATTATGAAAAACCTTCCTAAGAGACTTTTGTAAGGGAACTAGTCTCTTGCGTGTCGATAACAATTTTTGGGTCATTATAGCTAATACCACAAACAAGTAACCATTAACCCTTCTGCCTGTATCAGCTACACAACGAGAATCAGTAACAATCCTTTGCTCCACTTGATTCAAAACGTCCTAACCAATGAACATGTGTAGCTACACTAGTTGGATTGAATTATGGTCCAATTTCAGAGATCGGCCTTGAACCAATCTCTTTAATAGCAAGACATTTTCCTACACATCTGTTTGTAACCCGAAAGCATACAAGAGCTTTTATATCCCCAACTCGACTTAGATATCTATTTTTTTTTCTTGTGCCATGCTTCCAATACCTCGAGACCGAGACCTTAACGGTTGTGCCTTGCAAACGATATATACCACTGCTTACTTCTCCCTTCATCAGGATTGTTCTACCGTGTGTGATTTCATATTCTCAACCTTGAGTAGTATTGACGTCTCCTCTAGGATGTAAGTGATGTAACATCTCTCTCATTTTTTTTTACTTATTTCCTCTCTCATATCTTCTTAAATAAAAAAAATCTAAGAAAAAGCAAGTTTCAATTTTTTAATTTTTCTTTTTTCTTGTTTTATTTTGTTTTCTTTTATTTCATTTCACACGTAAACTATTTCGCACACAAACTATCCTTTAAACATAACTCGTGAGCATGTTCAAAACTAAAACATTGTGAATGAATGATAAACTCTTCATGACCTCACAAAATTAGTCTCTAGCTGCATATAACTAGTCTCTAATAGTAAAAAAGAAATTAATGAATGTTGCTAGTTAGAGACTAGTGTTTTTGTATTCGAGAAGAGTCCATCCTTCATTCATAATGTTTACTTTCAAACATGCTCACGAGTTACATTTAGAGACTAGATACGTACGAAATGAAATAAAAGACAATAAAACAAAACAAGAAAAAGAAAAGGAAATCATTTTTAAAAAATTGAAGATTGAAAATTATTAAATAATTTTTTTTTTGTTTTGACGTACAGAGGGATGAGAATTTTTTATAAAAATAAATTCTGATTTTTGTTTTGTTTTGTTTTATAGTAGAGAGGAAAGAAGAATAAAAAAGGAAAGAGAAGGGGAAGAGAGAAGAGACGGTAGAGAGGGAAGAGGAAAGAGAAATAGCTAGAAGAGAGGGGTGATATTTATGTGAGAGAAAAAGTAAAAATAATAAATAATAAAAATGAAATGAAATTACAAAATCAACCTTAAATTATAAGTTGATTAATAAGAAATTCAAGTGTATTTTGATTCAAATATTTGGATGTTGGTTTCCTAACATACTTTCACATAAGTAGTCGGAGTTTAGATAAACCCATATCTCTAAGGAGTGGAGGAGACTAGATATACTCATATGTGTGTGTATTTTATCTTTAATTTCAAAGGATTAAATTTTAAAATTGCGATTTTCAAAAGTGTTTTACTTAATCACTGTTATAGACTGGACCATTAATTAAGGTCCATCTTGGAATGCCCCGTGATATCCTCTATCCAGGGAGCAACGTGTAACATCCCGATTTTTCTTAGAAAAATAATCATACACATAATTATTAAATTAATTTTCTAATCATGATTAGAGCATTAAAAAGGGAAATTTTCAAGTAGAATATTCCTAGGAAATAAGATGTGTCACGATACGAAGTCCGGCCAACAACCAAGCGGCCGCTGTTCGTCGACAGAGTTTTCCAACGCGAGAATGGTGTCTGTGAAAATACTCTTCCGGAGAAAAATTCACAAACATCCTTAAATATTAATATTCTTAAGAAGGGGAGGATTAGAGGATCGCGACGGTATAAACGGAATATTTTTTGGACGACCGTGCGCGACGTACCAACACTGCGAGCGATAAAACACGAGCGAACCGGAATCGGGAGAAAAGGAAATCTCAGCCGCTGGGAGTGAAGGCTGCACGACTAGGAGAATAGATTTTTGTACAAAAGATTAATTTCCCAAAATTATGCTTCCACATTTCCCATCACCATGTTTTCTTACACTTCAAAGCCTAATCACATCATGCCCATACCTTCCACTATTCACCACATTTATTACACCCAAAGAAACAAGCAACCTCCCTCACCACCAGCTCTCAAAAAATCGAGAAGCTCTCCCCAAAACTCCCAAGTGATATTTGCTTTTATCTCATTCTTCAAACACACCAAACACTCAAGAGTTCAAGCACATCTCCTTCTCCTTCCACTTCACCCAAAACCGAAAATCACAGCCCTAAAGTCACTTCATTTTAGTTTCATTTTCCTCCACCAAAAGCAAGAGGAACAACATCATCCTCTTCATTGTGCAAGGTTTTCACCTTGAAGAAAGGAAGCTCAAGCTTTGGGAGGCAACAAGGCTTGGGAACTTCTCTTCAAACTTCATCACCACCACCACCAAGCTTTCTACAGGTGGGTAGTATCTTTACCCCTGTCTATGGGATGGTTATTTGCATGTATATATGTGTGTGTTTTAAGTAAGGAAAGTTTAGAAATATTAGGAGAATATATGCTGTTGTTGCATGCTGGATATACTATGTTGTTTTTATGATTTTGAATGTCCTGTTATTGTCTAAGTACTGTGAAAAATGTGGCATGAATATGGGATGAGGGTAAGAGAATAAGAGAAAAAAAATAACCAGGGGCTGAACGCCGAGGTTTCTGCGGAAGAGGGCAATAAGAGGGGTCTAGAGTTGATGAGCGAGACAGTAGTGGGCTGGAGGGGTTCCGCATAGGATCCCGAAAGTGCACGGAGAGGAGTACTCGGATGGTTGAGTGAGAGCCAAGAGCGGTGCAGGTTGGGGTCCCGCGTAGGATCCCTGCAGGGTTGTGCCCGTAGTGTCCGCGGAGGATGCCTTAGAGTGGTGGAGTAGATCCCCTAGAGTCGTTAAGTGGTTAGCTAGAGTGCTAAGCAATTGCCTGGAGAGTTCCTGGTTGAGTTCCGTGGAGGACACCTGAAGTGTGAAAGAGGTTACACCGGAGTGTTGAATGATCCCCGAAGTGTCTGAGTGAATGCCAGGAGTAGTACCGAGAGGGTTCCGCGGAAGAACCCCAGAGTGCCCGAGTGGTCCCCTAAGTTCCCGAGTGGGCACCAGAAATGGTGGTTGTGAGGGGTTCTGCGGAGGATCCCCAAGAGTTTAGGAAGGTACATGGAGTCGCTGAGTGAGCACCTGAAATGGTGTAAATTGGGTCTGCGGAGGAACCCTGGAAAACACAAGGGTTACGTGAGAAGTGAGGCGTATGCACTAGGAGTGGCCCGGAGTGGGTTCCGCATAGGTTCCCGGAGGGATGAGTATCTCCCTGGAGAGTAGAATGAGTACCAGTAGTGATGACCCTTGGGTTTCGCGGAGCTATCCTAGAGCGGTTGAGTAGCTTCCAGAAGTTAGGGCTAGCGTCAACGGGGGCTCCCAAGCGGTTCCGCGGAGGTCCCCAGACGCTAAGAATGATGTCCGAAAGAAGGGGTTCCGAGATCCATGATATCCCACCAAGTACTTAGCATGAAGAAGTCTATGCATTGAATTTATGATAGCATGTGTTTTTATTATGTGTCACCGAAAGGTGCCGTGAACGAGTATATGAGTATTACAGTCATGCATGCATCATGAGGATAAACCACTAGAAACTATGTTATGAGCAAGAATAATGAATGAAGAGCATAATGAATGTAAGAACCAGAACAAGAAAGCAAGATAAAGTGCATGTGATAATGAGGCATGAAGAATGAAAAGACGCTAACCCGGGTAAGCCGGTACGCGTAAGAGAAAGAAAGTAATGGTACCATTTACTTAAAAAGTTAAAGTTCATGCATAGTGCACAAGAGCAGGTTCACAAGGAACGCAGACATTGTGTACGTCACCATGCTCATAAGGAACGCATGGGGCTCGATCACGTCACCAGGCTCACAAGGAACGCATGGGACACAATCACCTTGCATACATACCTATGTGATTAAAGCGTCGCGGTGTCCCGACCATGTCACCATGCTCACAAGGAACGCATGAGGCAAGGTTACCAGGCATACGCATATGAGTAGTATAGTCAGAACGGTCAAGGATAGAAAGCAAGAGAACTTAGTAAGAAAGATTAGTTCCCTGTCACCTAGTAACTAGATAAAGCCGCCTAGGAACTTAGGCAAGAAAATAACTGGTAGGATGTCTAGACGCATGAACACTAGAGATCTCTTGGACGGCTGGAGCATAATTGAGTAAACAGAGCCCTAGTCATAGTTAACCACTGAGAACCACTGTTCTCACACCCACTCACTTATGGCTTCAGGCGAGATAGATGACATCCCCGCCGAGGAAGAGGCGGATCCTGCGTGTAACATCCCGTGTTTCTCCGAGCTAGAAAATTATCCGTCAACCGCCGGGACCGGCTGAGAACCGTCGAGGGAGCAAGGGAAATCGACTCGCAACTCCAAAACCCTGGGAATTTGGGGGAACGGGTTAGGTTTAGCTGCCTTATAAATTTTCAGGAGCCGTTGGACGAGTTTCAACTCGAACGGAAATTCCCCGGATACTGTAAAACGTCCGCAGGATTTTTCGACTCAACGAAAAAGTCTCCGGTCCTCGAGAAAATTGCTCGAGATCGAGGGAAAAATAAATGAGCCACAGCGGTGTGCCCGGAATATTTGTAGGGCAACCGGGTACAGGGCTTTGCGGGCAAAACGCAATTTAATAAACCTAAAGCCGGGCAAAAGGACTTAACTTCTGGAGGAAGTCGAGTCATACCTAAATCAATAGGTAAAAGAATAAACGAAAGAATAAACGAGTGAATAAAAGAATAGATAAATGAATAAGTAAATGAATAAACAAACAAAGAAAAGAAGAAATAAATAAATAATAATAATAATTATAAGAAGTTGAAAGCTTCAGAAAGAAAACGTGAGAGAAAGGAGAGAAAGGGTAAAAGGAAAAGGGAAAAGAAAGTGAAATAATTTCACTGTGCGAGGTTATTATAAATAACTTCTTCATTCTTCAGAAGTTACGTTCAGAGGGCCTTCGAGGGTTACGTTCCGACACTGCTAAATTTTGTGCCGGAGCCTCTGAAAATTAGCCGGAGCACGCCATCGCGAAGAGGACCATCTCCCCTTCAAAGTCACCGAATCGGAATCCCGATCGAAGGTAGGTAACCCTAAGCCCACTGTCTATGTGGTGTAGTTTTAATTGTATATGTGACCTATCTGTATATCTGACTGTATAATTGTTAAGTAGTATTTTGGGGGGGTACTGTGTAAAAAGGGTTTTGCGAACGATGGAAGATTGAAACGCATAACTGTACTACTTGGAACCCTAGGAACAGTGAAAGTTTACGACTGGAGTCTCGGGAGGCAATTTTTGTAGTCTGCATTCGAATACTTAAGGAATTCAATTGAATGCGAGCCCTAATCGAGCTTTCCTTCGAATGAATTCCACTGCAGTCGAATGCAGACGACTTTTAGGGATTTCAATCGAATGAATTCCCTCGTATTCGAATGAAGCGACGTCGAGGGATTTCAGTCGAATGAAAACCTATTCCAATCGAATGAAAGAACTCCGAGGGATTTCATTCGAATGCCACAGTAAGCATTCGAATGAAACCTGGCAGAGTTGGAAGTTTAGTGGTTTCAAGGGATCCAATGGCTACGGTTAAGCTATTCTTATGTATTTGAGCATGCATCATGAGGATGGGATGCCATTTAAGAGTTAGGGCAGCCCTAGAGAATTAGAGGTCAATGACTTAATGGATAAGAAAGCATAATACGATTTAGGGAATAAGTATGTAGGTATATGTTAGGAATCCCTCTCTTGGCAAAGTCTACTTGACACGCCCCTCGCCAGTCCCAAAAGAGTGGATTGGCCAATGTGTTACCTTGCCAGATCCCAAAAGGGTGGATTTGGTTAACGAAGTAATCCCAAAAGGGTGGATTAGTTCGCAGAGGTTAAAGGCACAAGGAAGGAAAATATGTTACCTTGCCAAGTCCCAAAAGGGTGGAGTTGGTTAACGGATTAATCCCAAAAGGGTGGATTGATTCGCAGAGGTTAATGGCACAAAGGAAGTAAAGTAAAGTTAAAGTAAAGATTGCTCATCGAAACAATAAGAGAAGTGAAGGAAGGATGACCGTCATACCTAAAAAAATAAAGAAAGGAGAATAAGGACGCTAACCCGGGTAAGCCGGTATGCGTAAGAGATCCCCAAGTCCCCCAAGCATGTAGCATAAAGAATGTGTAGCATGAAGCATAAAGAATATGTACATGTATTAATATGATGATTGAACAGTTATATGTATGTCAGTATGTATGTGATAAAGTATATATGCATAGTTATGAATGTGTATGTATGATGTGAGTCAAGGGAACGACCCGAGACTGATAGCTTAATTATAATTGCATTGTAGGATTTACAAGCACGCAAACTTAGTAAGAAAGACTAGTTCCCCTATCACCTAGATAAATGTAGATAAAGCCGTTCAGGACCTTAGGCCAGATAATAATCAGTAGGATGCTAGTATGTATGTTTTCACCTAGAAACACCTGAGCGGCCTGGAGGATATTCGAGTAAATGAACCATAGGTAGCCACAGGGACCCACTGAGGACTCAGAGTTCTCACCCCACTCGATTATGGATCCAGCTTGCAGCTATGACTTCACCACCGGCAAAGGACGTATGGCTCTTCACGCGCACGCGCATGCGCAATTACCGCACTGGCACCCTTCTGGAGATAGATACGTACGCACCAGCACATCTCCCTGACGAGCAAGATCATCCTCCGAGACCTCGGCTTGGAGCCCCAGGCACTTCACCGCTGAACCCAATCTTGGTGGACGAGCTTCCGGGCAGCAGCAGCAGGAACCCAATTCGTCTCAATGGTGTGAGGAAATACCTCCCTTCGAGCCCGAGCCGACACCTACGCCAGCACCGACGCCGGCCATGGATCCAGGTGCGTACACCCCGCCAGTTCGAGCTCGAGGTCGCCGGATCACGGCCCGGAAGAGGATACTGACCATCCGGTCGCAGCGGTTCGTCCCACGCAGCTTCTCGGCGGTGGCAGACCTGAGCAGCAGTGAGGAGGAGGAGCCTATGGAGCAGCCAGGAGACTATGATTAGGTGGAGGACCAGTCAGACCCCTTTGCCGGGTTAGGGTATTGTACCATACACGAAGCGAGATGTGCCGCTCGTGTATGTAGATGCTTTCAGTTTCCGCTTTTGTATAATACTGCCACTGTTATGTATATTATTACTGCTACTGGTTTGTATATTACTTTCCCTAGATAAGACTTATGTATAGACCCTATATATATTCTAGTAAAAGAAATGTTCGTGTATTTTCGGGCCCCTATGTGTACTGTCTGCTGATAAAGCTCCGCACTACAGGTATGTATTTTTACTCAGATATCTGTCAGTTAGGTCGCTAGTCGTTATATTACTCGCATGGCTCTTTATTTTCTTATGCATGTATTTCAAAAGAAAGTTTCAAATTGGCCCGTATTTTCAGTAACCCTAATTTCTACTAATACGCTAGAACGGTAGTAGTTCATAGCCCAGCATTCAACTACCTAGCCAGGGAAACCTATGACTTAAGCATAGGCCAACTAGCTAGGGTGTTGCAGTTGGTATCAGAGCAGTTAGGTCCAATGGAGCCTGAGGACTGAGCTGCACTATGCTTCCGGGCATGAAAACGGTGCACCCTCGACGAGACGAGATGTGCTGGACAGTGAACGTCGGTTCCTTTGAGGCTGATCACCTCAGGGTTCGCGGATGTCAGTGAACAGCCATGTCGCTTGAAAGAGATGTAGCACGACGTTGCTTACTGATGAGGGTCTCATCGGCCTCTTAGAGAAGCCTCAAGAGGGGGAGAGCTGCTAACTTAGCCCCGGAACGGGCCGAGAAAAACGGCCTAGGGTGAAGTAGGTGACGGAAAGGTACTTAGGGATCCCCAAGGGAAGCAGGGAGTTTGGGAAGGGTGGAGAAGCCCTTAGGAGAAGGCTTTCCAGGACTCATTCGAATACGGTATTCGAATACATCCCCAGAACTTCTTTCATTCGAATACTGCATTCGAATACGGAACCAGAATTTCTTTCATTCGAATACTGGATTCGAATACTGCGCGAAAATTTCTTTCATTCGAAAACGGTCTCTGTGTTCATTCGAATGATGACAGTAAAATGACACATTTTGCTGAACATTTTGCGTTTTGTGTTTCGTTTCCGCCCGAGGCCTTCCCATTTTAGTTCCGTACCCTAATTGGGACTGGGAGCCGATGGGCGCCGAAACAAAAACCCCCGAATTCCCGGTTTTACCCCTCCATGGAACAAAGCTTATGCATTGTGAATTTCGCGCTTTGCAAGGCCAAGTTCAATCCAACTTGCCCGTGTGGCTTTCATCCTACCTTCCCATGGCATGTCAGGACTTCCCAACGTGTTGGCCGGGGTTTATTACCCCAAAATGATCGTTTCACCCTCAAGCCTTCAATGGCCCCCAAATCCTTCCATAAACCCGAATTTTCTTTGCGTTTTGCACATCAAGGTCCAATCCCTCACGACGAGTGCATTGTGAGAGTTACCCGAAGTCCCGAAATCCCCAAATTGCTGTATATGGACGAAATTGCCCTTAACAGGTGTAAGGAAATTGCGCGACATGCATATAACTCATATTTAACAACACTTAAACGAACTACAGCATAATGCAAGATTTGTATTAATGATTTAGCCGTTTAGTTGCAAAATGTAGGAGCTGGCCGAGTTGATTACACCAAAATCCCCAAAATGCCCCTACCCTTAATACGTACAAGTCATTTGATAATTAACATATATGTATATAACCCGATAATGCTAAACTTAGTGGCCCTAAGGTATCTACTTCGCATCTTCGGGGTCCGGAGCTGGATCCTCCTCCATCGCCGCTGGAGCAACACCGGAAGATGAGGCCCCTCCAGTCGTGACTGACCTAGTCCACCATAGGTGCCTGTAAACCGCGTCCAGGTCCTGGCTCATCCGTCCCACCAGGTGCTCGAGCCGCTCCAACCGCGACATGTCCACACTCAGGGAGTCGAATCGACTCATAAGCAAGTCCATCTGCTGAGAGGATAGACCGGGGGCTGTGACTGGCTCAGACGGGCCGGGAGCTGCAATAGCTGGGTCTGCGGGCGAAGAAGGAGCTGAGGGAGGGGGCGGAGCCGCTCTCTTCCTAGCACGGCTACCTGGTGGCTCCACGAACGCAAGGTGGTTGTCCTTGCTGACGATGTGCATCTTGGCTAGACAGCCGGAATCCACTTTCCACGTGACCTTTGTCGTCCACTTTTGTTCGCCTGAAAACCAAGAAAACATCCGCAATAAACATCCATTAGTCAACCCTAGAGTTACATAAATTGAAAACAATATTGCGAACTTAATCAAAGAAACCGTATAGAATTGGAACCTTACCCTCCACCGGCACCTGGAAGTAGTCCAGGATTTCAGAGATCTGTACGGCATATGGAAGGGCACTGCCTCGTGTACGCGCCTGCGCCATCCGATGCATCACCAGCAGGGCCCAGTTGAGCCCATGTCCTTCCGCCAGAGCCCACAGAATTAGGCAGTCGTCCCGAGACAGGACGGAGTGGTTTCCACCCCTTGGAAGGAAGGTGTGGGTCAGCAGATAGTGATAGATGCGCTGCTCCACGGGCAGGCCACTGACCTGCGGCCTGTTCTTCGAGCTCTTGACGCCCGAATGTCTGATCGTGCCTAGGGCTAGATCCTCCGCGAACGGCAGCGCTGCAGACGTAACCGCCCATTCGAAGACGCCGGACGCCAGCTCGTGTCCGAGAGCAGGAACCTCCAGCACGGCTCCGAGTCGCTCTAGGGGAAGTTCGATCGATACCCCTTTGACCTCAGAGGTCAAGACGTTATCCGTCATCCGTAGGTTGCTATAAAAGACCCGAACCACCTGAGGAGGACTCTCTCATCGAGATCTTGGAGGAGGAGGACGAGCCCGAGGAGGAGGACCCGGAGGAGGACCCCAAGGAGGAGGACCCGGAGGAGGACCCAGAGGAGGACCCCAGCGAGGACACGCCAGAGACCTGACCAGCCCTATGTTCCTGCCCTGTCATTAGAGGCCACCCTTTTTGCTAGTAGTCTCAGCTTTATTTGTATTTGGATGCATTATATTTTGTAGCCCGGATGGTTTGATTGGGCTCAGGGTATGTTTCACCCTTTGATGTACTAGTACCATATTTATGTATCTATGACTATTTGACATGTATGATATTGATTGTTAGACCCACCTTGTATGGTTTACTTCATTATTTATGCATGTACTTGTATGATAGACAACGCGCGCATTTATCTATGGTACGACTATACGGGACTCAAAATAGTCCAAAGCATGGCTCTAGATTTACATATATATTATGTTTAAAGAAAAAAATGGGTCCTTATTTTCAAGTTAACTCAATTATTTTCCAAAGTAAAGTAGGGACTATTAGTATTCCCACACAGCAGTTAACAACCTAGCGGATTATGACTTAAGCAAAAGCTGCTAACCTAGGGTGTTATACAATGCACACCACTCAGGTATTTAAACCTAAGCAGCACACCAGGTAAGCCCAGAATCCATTCTCCATGGATTCCCCTATTGTTTTGAACCTTCACTGACTTGAGCGTTGGAGTCCTTGCAGGTACTCATCGCGGCGACCCCGAACCCGCGGAGGAGCTCTAGGATCCAAATTGTACCCCTTCGGTACATTGGCGCCGCCGTCTGTGGAAACTTTTACAGAACCCCACACCTTTTCCGGACCCTAAAGAATCTTTGCCACCATGCCACCCAAACACACCAGAAAAACATACCATGTCGCAACACCCAGGGAGACCCGCGGATCAATATCCGTAAGAACCCATGCTCCACCTTCCCAACTAAGAAGGACCCTACAAGAGGCTCATGAGAAGGAGCGCCACATCGACAGTCTTAATCGCAGTGATGGCCAAAGTCAATCGTTGACAAACGAAGAGGCACAAGAATCCTTGTACAAGGTGTTTGCAGAAGTAAACACCCACAATGCTGAAAAAGCACGCACCAGGGTAAGGAAGGCGAAAGGGAAGGAGAACCACCCTTTCACAAATTCCCAATTCCTAATACTTTTCATGGTCAAGTATTAGAAAAAGCCGCCAAAAAAGCGGTAAAGAAGTAATTACATAAGCCCGGTACAAAATCGAGAGCAATAAAATAACTAAGTCATAAGCTTCCACGGAAAAAATTTGCGATGACACACGTATCTAGTTCGGACCACGGAGCTTTTACAGAACAAATTCGTGATGACACAGACGTATCTAACTCAGACCATGGAGCTTCATTCCGCACTCCGAGCTGGGGGGCTCCTGTTATAGACTGGGTTATTAAGGCCCATCTTGGAACGCCCCGTGATATCCTCCCTTTAGGGAGCAACGCACATCACTCAAGTATTTAAACCTAAGCAGCACACCAGGTACACCTAGAACCCATTATCCCTGGATTCCCCTATTGTTTCGAATATTCATTGACTTGAGCGTCGGAGTCCTTGCAGGTACCCGTCCCAGCGACCCCAAACTCGCGGAGGAGTTCCAGGATTCAAATTATACCCCTTTGTTACAATCACTATCCCCGAACATTGGATAATGAAAAGAAATATTTGCATGATTTTGAAACATATTTAATGCATGCTTTATAAATATTATCAATCATTAATTTTTAAATTTTTTATATTTTTAAACATTTTATATTAAGATTAATCGTTAATAATACTCCCAAAGGACACGTCGTGCTACTTATGCAACAATAACTTGACAATATGCATATAGCCGTTTAACAAATCCGTTATATTTAATTAAATGGGGTGTCTTGTTTGTTTGGTTTTTTTTTTTTTTTTTTAATAAATCTTTGAACACTTGATAGAGAGGTGCTACACGACACCACCTCGTTAAGAATTAAACTAAAATCCTTTTTCTAAAATTCTTCCACCTCAGTTCTCTTTCTCTCTCTCTTCTTTCCCCCATTCTTTCCATTCTTCTCTAATAAGCTACATTTAGATTAGATGTCACATGACGACATCTCATTGAAATTAAATCAATTTTTTTCTTCTATAATTGCTCTCCTCTCCAACTCTTCCCTCTCTTTAAATTCCTTTATTACTAAAATTCTTTCTCCCTGTTCCTAAAAAATTCTCTTTTACTATCTCTATCAAAATTTTCTTTTCAAATTTCTATCTCTCTCAAATTCTCTTGTATCCTCTCTCATAGTAAAACACACACTCTGAAATTTCTCCTCTCTAAAAAAATCTCTCTCTGCATAAGTAATTAAACGAAATATTTCTAATAGCCAAATTACAATTAAAACTAACTATTCTTGTTAAAATATATTTTTTGTGATATAAAGTCATTAAATAATTTTTGAATACACGTGAATTTGTGAAAGGAGATTAAAAAAAAAAAAGGCGGAAGGAGCAGTATATAATTAAATCCCAAGAAAACACTCACCTAAAATTCGACGAATGAAATCCTGACAAATTAGCAGATTTTTTCAGAGCAGTTCTCCATATTTGCACCTTGGTCTTGTCGTAGTTCTTCTCGTGTTCAGCAAACGCATTTGCAAAAGTTCCCTTTTGATGTCGCACATCTGATGGATCTACTTTGTAGAAAACTGGTATTACTGTCTGTCCATATTTTTCTCCGCGCTCAACTATTTTCACAACTTCTTCCAAACACCACCGAGAAGAAGCGAAGTCTTGTGAGAATACGATCAATGAAATCAACGACTTTTCAATGGCTATAAGAAGCGCTTGTGATATTTCATCTCCGCTCTCAAGTTTATCATCTACGAAGGCAAGAATTTGCTTTTGAGATAATAACTTAATCAAATGGCTCAGGAAACATTGGCGGATGTCTGTGCCCCTGAAACTAACGAAGACGTCATATTTTGTTTGAGGAGCTGCGTAAGTCAAAGTTTCAAGTGCATAAGAAGAAGCATCCTCTGACGCCGTCTTCGCCTCTGCGGCCTTAAGTGTTGAAATAATGAAGAGACTAACAAATGCAACATATTTTATTTGAGAAGCCGGGGAAGAAGACGCCATTAAAGGAACACGTTAGCACCAGCAATGTAAGCGAGCCACCATATAAACTAGCTGGAAGGAAAAACGAAAAGACAAAAAAAAAAAAGAAAGATCAAACAGCTTTAAGAACTTAACTATATCTCTAGGAAAAATCTGATTAGCGTAAGCTTGGGGAGTTTTTAATGCATTAAATGTATTGAAAAAATATGTTAGGACACAGGTTAACGAAACTGATGCTTTTAACAATTTTATATTATAAATCAACAAAAAGAAATGGAATGTGACAATATCCATAAGCCCTTGACAAAATATCCATGGAAGAAAGAAGGAATCATATATGCCATATATTAATTACTTATATTATATGCTTATGCAATTAATTTCATACTATTTGTTTCCCCTTTTCTCCCTTAGCTACCTCCTCCTATACACCAAAGTTTTTAGTATTAATTTGCTAAACTTTAATTTCATCCCCCCTCCCCCCCCTCTCTCTCCTCATTATATTCTTCTTTCTCCTTCTTTCGCCATTTTATTTTTATTTTTCAATTTGAATTTAATTTATTTCCGTGGAGAATACTACAGGACTGGCTAGGTTTACCAGCTGGAGTGAAGTTTGATCCAACAGACCAAGAGCTAACAGAGCACCTTGAAGCCAAAGTGGAGTCAAAGAACATGAAAATCCCACCCTCTAATTGATGAGTTCATCCCAACCATTGAAGGAGAAGATGGGATTTGTTACAACACCCATCCTGAGAAACTTGCAGGCATGAAAAAAATATTGAAATCTTAGTTATTCATTTCCTAGTTAGGTCTTACTACTCATTTTATTGTTTATTATACATACTAACAGAAACGTTGTTCCATTACATCCATCATTTCAAAGAGTCCATTACACATGAGAGACTTGTGTATTGAACCGTTTTATTACATAGAGCCTTGATTTGGACTCTTGCGACCATCAACAAAGTACAACAATGATAATGGTATTTAAGAGCCTAAAATTTGATAAAAATTAACATGCTTGCTTCTGTGAATTTTCATGCGTGCTTTTTTTAATGAGACAATTTCTCTACGGTCTTATCTCATTCTTTTTTGTCCAGTTCCACCTATCCACTGAAGGATATCACTACATAAAGCCACTAAGCTTGAGAGAGAAAAAAAAAATACTGTAAATTTAAAAATACAACTTTGTTACAGACCTGGATTATCGAATTGATCAGATTCAACTTCTCCACACACTTAGAGGGGGAAAAATGGAAACAAACTTGTGCGGAATTACGATTCTCCTTTGCTGAATGCACCTTAATATAAAAATTGAGAGCTTCCACAAATTCCTACGGAAAGACTCCTAACTATATAGGTTGAAAATGTGGCCTGCAATTGCACTGTTCATTTGCTGGCATAGTCAACAAAGGGGGGATGGAAATTGCATTTAATGCAATTTAGGTGAAAGGCACTATAAATAAAGGCCAAATCGTTTGTCCAATGCATCACACGGCAGAAACATTTCTGCAATAGAAAAAGCATTTTTTGGCTTTTTGTAGTGAGAATAAAATATGGAGTTTGAGAAATTAAAAGATAGTAGTATGAGAGCATACATTAAAGGTGTTGGGTATTCTCTAATTTTTTTTGTAATACTAAACATTATAGTAGGAGAGAGTCTTCCGAGAATATACTATATCTCTGTGCATGTTCAATTAAGATCATGTAATTATCCTTAAAATATAGTGAATATCTTTTAAAGTTTGTCTCATGATTTTTCCCTCATTATTTCTAGTATTTTCTACATTAAATTTGATGTGCAATCTCTTGTTATATCTTGTTGATGTGAATAGTAATGGTGCTTCCCACTGTAAAGTGGCATTTACATGTTTTATTTTATTTCATTACTCTGTCCATAAATTGGACACGCTTACGCTTCCACTTCCACTTACATCCATGAAATGTTAACGCATTTGGGGTGTACCCAACTCACATATGATGCCTAACAATATATATGTTATCCATGACATAAGCAAACCATTATTAGCATGAGTGGTGTAACATCCCAATTTTCTCTTAGGGGAATAATCGTGATTAATTAATTTTCTAATCATGATTAGAGAATTGAGATGGAAAAATTTAAATTAAAATATCCCTAGGAATTTAGACGTGTCGCGGTAGAAAATTCGGCGCCCAACGGAACAGCCATTGGTTGCCAATAAAATTTGGCACGCAAAACGGTGTACGTGAAAACAATCTCCCAGAGAAAAATTCACAAACACCTTCAAACAT
>QANU01028643.1:0-11279 GCA_003254905.1 Nissolia schottii | reverse complement strand
TGAGAGTGTGAGCTCAAGGGAAATGTTCAGACAGAGAGAACAAGCTAGCGAGAAGAGGAAGGTTTTGAGAGAGAGTGTGGTTAAGGTTTAGAAATGCCAGACTAGGCCTCACCGCTTCTTTATACTTCTTGCCACTTATTACCTTTTTTATTTTTCATTCTCCTTTTTTTAATTTGTTTAACTAATTAATTCACCTTTGGCTTTAGTTTTAAACATTTATAAGGAATCAGCTTTTTCCCCTTAGCTTTTTATTACCACTTCATAAGTGCACTACTCTCTCTCTCTCTCTCTCTCTCCCACCAGTTTTGCAGTTATCCCTAGCTGCTGTCCACCCCAAATCTAAACATCCTTTCCTGTCTAAAATTGACTAATGAGGTGTTATCTGATTTCTGATATACATTTTTTTATTACTTATTAATTTCTAATGAGAACACCACCATTGCTTCAAGTATACTTGTTCTCACCCTTTTTGGACATCATGCATAATTAAAATGAAAAACAAATTGGCCGAAATGCATGTTATCACAGAATTTGAGCTGCATCATCATGCATTTTATGTGCATGGAAGGATATGAAAAGCTGTAGGTTGCAGTCATTCATTCATGTATCTGCTAGAGCTGCAATAATATTGGCAATGCAATAATCTGCATGCATGCATGATGATCATCATAATAATTGTCATGCTACAAAGGGGACATGGTACTATTTGGTTCTCCATCTCTGGATTGATTAGATGATATATATGTGTGTGTGTGTGTGTGTGTGTGTGTGTGTGTGTGGGTGGCTAAGTTCCTATATTTTGGTTCAAATGATAAGGTTGCTAGAGAGTACTACAGTGGTACAATAATGGGGGACCCGCTGCCTGGGCTCAAAAGAGAGGGCTTTCCCTACTTCCACGTCGTCCTTTGAATAGACAGACAAACCCAGCAGAAATTCAAAAAAAGTTACTAAAGGGGGATATAAAGGTGGAAAAGAAACCAGTGTGAATGTGATCAAAGATAAAAATGCAACAACAAAGCAAAGTGGTACATTAATGTACATATTTAATCTCAGGAATAGTCACTATTAAATCCCAATAAATAGTGCGGCCAAAATTCTGTTAGGCTCCAAAGTTTCACTAGCATCTACTCACTCATATTATTAAGAGTGAGAAAAACTTTTTTGGTATATACCACATTTTTTTTTGTTAGAGCTAATTTAATGCTAATTTAACATGAATAAGATGAAATTTTTTAGGTGATCACAATTACATATTTAAGATTTAAACTCAAGACCTCTGGTTAAGTTAAAACAATTATTACTAACTAATTTACGTGCTCATTGGTTTATGAGTGAGTTTTTTTTTTAACTTGAATATTACTAGAAGAGTATAAACTTAATTATAGCAATACTCATTAATTTTTGCAACTTTTTTTTTTTTAAATATGTAGAGCTACAAAATTAGTCTTATTGTGAGTGAAGGGTAGAGTTAAAAGCAGTCCCTCTCTCTCTTCACGCCAATCCTCGTAGAGAGACAGCATTTTATTCCCCAAGTACCCAAAAAGCAACCCTCTGTCTGCTATCCTTCATAGCATTATTGGACTCTTTTTCATTCTCTCTCCCTCTCTCTCTCTCCCTGCAAACTGCAATTACCTTTTGTATTGTATTAATCTCTCATCTTATTTCCAACAACCCACTTGAAAAAAACCTTTTGTGTTACCAAATAAAGCAAACCACAACTGAAATACACTGTGTTGTAATTGCACACTCACTCTTATTTTCTTTTGTGTGTTCCCATTTCGTTTGTGCAAAGCCTGATTCCCCAATTTGTTGTTTCTTGGGGGCCAGAAAACATGTTCTGCCAAGAGATTAATAATGAACTCCCAGCAATGTTTACTTTTTGACTAGTTTCATGCATGTTTCACCTTCAAGTCAATTTTCACCCCCTCAAGACCAGTACATGAATTTGCAAAATACTATTATATATTTATGCATTGTGCTCTCTTGCTTTCCTAAATTCTTTCTTTTTTGCAGTGTGAGATATAATATTTATTTTAATATTCTTTACTATATGGCTAGGATCTTATCGAGATACATGAACGGTAGCTAGAATATGATGGAATGATACGATAGGATATATGTGTTTCTTCTTTATTGTCATTTAATTAAGTGCTATATATATATAATTAGATTCTTACATAATTAAGAATAACTATGAATGCTGATGGCTTATTTTTTAGGTTAATTTGTAAAACTTTGATTGTCAAATCTTTGTACCGAATTAACTTACACAGATGAGAGAAGCATACTTTAATTTTAAGCGTGGAAACGGAAAGGTAAAATAAGACAGAAATATAGAGCTTAGATAGCAATTTAGAAGAAATTCTTGGATAGACACGGGGTTAAAAGTTTTCATTTAATCGTATATAAAAAAATGTGAGTCTCACAAGCATTATTAAAAATATGTTCACATGTCTGGGAGTTTTATTAATTGTGTTTGCCTAAATAAAAATTCTTTCACACATGTTTACGCAAGAATTATTTGCAGCTTAGTGCGTGTTCAGATTTTCTTTACTAGGACGGTAACATCAGGGTTCGGGCAAAAGTTACAAGAGAATTTTTTTTTTTTGGGTTCAAATCATGGTTTGAAAATTCACAAAATAAGAAATCAAACATGCTATTATAATCTAGTTTCTGAAATTGAAACCGCTAAGATGAAAATTAATGCACATAGAATGTAGTTTCAATGAAATTTCAGGAATTGTATTCACCTTCTAAACTCTAATTACCATGCAAATTAGTAACTGAGATTTGAGAAAGCAAGATTAGACATAACTTTGACCAATTGTACAAGAACAAAAACATATGGGTCCTCACGTAGTCACATTAATCTGACCCTTGCAATATTCGAATGATGAGAAAATTAATCATTATAAGCTTTAGCTTTAAAATTTATTATTAAAAAAATGGAAGAGATAAAATTTATAGGTGATCCTATTTGTACACCAAACATGGTGTAGAGTGTAAACATTATGTTTGGTCTTTCTCACACACATCATAGATCCACACTCATTATATAATGTGAGTGTAGGTCTCACGATGTGCGTAAGAGACCAAACATAGTGTCTACACCATGCCTGGTGTAAGAAAACATTTTTGAACATTTATAAAAAGACATGGGAAGAGGCTGATCTTGGAAGAATTATATAGCGTGGATTCCAAGGTTAGGATCTGTTCAACAGTTTAAGGAATAAAAGAAACAAAAAGAGAAAAAAAAAAGAAAAAAAGAAATAAAAGGAATATAGAATAAAAAGTATAATATTCTAATCAAGCGAATTCCTTATTCTCCAGTGCATTAAAAGGAGCCAAAAGAATCTGCTATAGTTGATGCCTACTAAAACAAACAAGTGCTTCGCTTGAAAGTGTTGGAAAAAAAAACCATTCAAATTATAAAGCATCAAACTTCAAAGTAAGTACCATGGGGATGATTGTGTAAAGTGGCACATAAGCATTATCTTCCTTTCTATCATCCCTATAATATGAATCTTTCTTTCTTTTTTTTTTTTTTTCTGTTTAGGATATACATTTTCTTTTTTTTATAAATAAAATTTATTAGTAGAAGTCTTTGCAACCCAACAATTACTTGAATCATTTAAATTGTCATATGATTGCAACCTTGTTATTGCGGTCACCATCACAACTGTAAATTAAATTAAAACCTTGGTTGGGATTAAGTGAACATTTAGCCCCTCTAATTTTGCAGTCAAATTGTTTGACATAAACTCTGCTATCTATTTCTTTGTGAGAAGCTTATTTATCGTATATATAGATCGATCATCTAATTAATATGCCCTTTTAAGCAATTAATGTCTCTAGCTTGTTGTTAACGCTTGTCTCATGATTGAATGCTTCATATGCATATGATCAGATTGATTGCTGTGAAAAGATAAAAAGCAAACAGTGAGCTATATAATAATTTGCGATCAGGTGGGGGCACCTATATGTTTTTGTTCTTTGAGCACTCTTTTCATATATATATTTTTTATAAGGATTTTGCTAATGACATTGGTTAAGAAATTAAAAAGAATAAATTTTAAAATTTTTTAATGTATGTAGCGATATTAAAAATCATCAAATCTAATATTTTTAATTAAAAAATATTATTTTTATTTTTTTAATAAGTGTCCTTAGAGTATTTATCAGTTTTTCTATTATAATTATGGACCACCCCTGAGCAGATAATAATGAGGCTCACTCATTTTCGGGTCATCAATGCCCCAATTCCCTTTAAAAGGGGATCGAGNGGGTTTTGTTTGAAATGTGGGTGCCCAAATCATTGGAACATTATATTTCAAGGTTTGATCAAAAGTAGGGAGGACAATTGGATTTCTCTACTGGGAAGGAAAGGATCCCTTTATGCAATTAATGTAATGTGAAAAATTTTCATTGGGATGAAAAAGGAACCCTGCTAACATCTTTGGACTCGATCGAATGATTTGGTTTGCATGTCCTCTAACAAAATTTCAACAAAGCAAGAAAGTTAAAAACCTTAACTGAGACAGATGAGGCCCACTTACGTAACTAAATGCTGATTATATAGGCAATTAACCACGTCTAACTTTAATCATAGAAAATGCCAAAAGATGATTAACATAGTTGGTGTGAAACTAGATTGTATTTTATAAGGATGTGAATTGATTTATACCATTAGTGTAATGACCACTTTGATTGATAATTTATAAGTATTAAAGAACTTAAGAGGTGTGTCCTTATTATGATAATTTAATAATTAATGCCAAACTCATTTAAACTTTTAATCATAAAAATAACTTTAATCACAAAAAATATGTAACAAATATGAAGTAATTGAATATTTTTATATATTTTTTTTAAAGAAAAATTTAAATAAGTTTGACACTAAAAATTATACTCGTATCTGTGTGAGATATAATTTTATTCCTTATTAACTCTCGATTATCTTTTACTAAGTAAAGTAGTCCTCACAATTAATTTGGTCCGCTTACCATTTCAACTGTTTTGAGGGGGGGATCATTATTCCCATTTTTTGAAAAAAAAAAAAAAAGAAAAAGGAAAATATAGAAGTAATAAAAATGAGTGAAGACCTTTGGTTGACAGCTCCACCCAGTTTTTTATGCCCCAGTACTTATTTACAGCTGGGATTCGGAACACTTATCTTAGTAATATGATAAAAAGAAACAACTAAACCAAAAAACATAAAACAAATAAAAAGGCATGCTCAGATCTCATACATAATTAAATAAACAGCCGGTGACATTTGTTGACTGCCAATGCCAAAAAGTCAAGTTTGTACCATAGTGGGGATATATATATATTGAGAGTATCATAAAACATTGATCATAAATGAATTGGTGACTCCATTCTTTACTTAGATTAACTGATCAAGGATAATCTTTAGATTGCCACAGTCAAAGGAGCAAATCTTATCAAAAAGAAAGATTGAGAATTAAGCTCACATATCAAGAGCAAATTAATGGAATAATAACAAGGTTTTGATTTCTTGTATTTAGGGTGCTCCTTTGTTTTAAATAGGTAGGTTGCATGGTTTTAAATTGCGTTTCACATCATTGCATTAGGTTGTAATATTTTTAAGGTGGTGGGCTCCACAATAACACCAGTATGCAATTGTGCTATGAATTCAATTCAGAGGATTTTGGTCAGGAACGGTTGCAATGGCCTTCAAAAATATAAATCCACCTTCCTTTTCTGTTGGCTAACAACCCTTTCTCACATTCTATTGTGCGGTCTTTTTTCTGCCATTGATTTGTCTGTTACCTCATCCTCTCTCCACGGGTGTTGCCATTTCATCTTCGTCTATCATTGATTCATGCATTTTTCTATACAATCTTATAGTTGATAAATTTCTCACTCCATTGTTATTGTTATACTTGTATATACTTGCATAATATTTTGAAAAGACTATTTAGAATAATTATTTTAATAATCATTTATTTTTTTTATATAAATCCAATTTAAATTATTTCTTGAGATGATATAAATTCTTAAAATATTAATGAAAACCTATATAATATGTTAAATAAAGATATATACAGAGTTATAATGATTATAGATGAAAATATTAAATTATGTGCAAATTTTTAAAAAATTTATGTCACAACAACTGCAACAACATTGCAGCAACCACAATACCCGCAATAGTAGCAATTGCAACCGTGACCGCATCGGCGATCACAAATGCAATTTAAAACCTTGGTAGGTTGTTGAACTTGGGAAAAGTCAACACTGTATCTTCAGATAACATGCGCATCAGAATGAAAAAAGATTCTAAAATAATTAATTAAACTAAACAATAGAGAAAAAACCTTATATGGTAATGTTGTACCCCAAAAAAAAAGAAAAACTTATATGGCAATGTGACACGTTAAATATTGAAGCTTAATTCCCTTTATAGTTTATATTCTCTAATTCGAACGATGGGGTCTTGCATAGGAGTGAAAATAGATAAGGTGCCTCGTTGGGAACCTTCCATCTAGCCTGCATTTATAAATCTAGTATAGCTTAACTCGCTTAATTATCAAACTAAGTCCTAACTTTTCAAAGTCTTTCAAAAAAAAATTAAAAAATTAGGTAATACGTTATGAAAAAAGCTTATTAAACTTGATAGGCCAATCTATTTATATATTAATGATATTATTATTACTATTATCATTATTGTTGAATATCAACTACTTAAATTATATTAATAAGACTTTTAACCTATTTAGGAAACTCTTTAGTTTTGGCCTATTTAAACACAAATTGTTTGACATATTTATCAAATAGGCCTTTAAATATGTTTGTTGGTCAGACCAGACTTTTACAAAGATTAAGCTAAATCTTTTAAAAAAATAAGCCTATATATTAGGGTAATGAGCCAAATTTGAGCTACATATTCACAATACAAGTAAAACTCATTGAACCAAAGTCAGATATAACCAATTTACACCTCTAGTTTTAATGGCCTTTATGTTTTGTGATGATAAAATGAATCTTACCTTTTTGATGTAAAATTATAATTTTGAAGAGAATAATTTTTATGTACTGACAAGGTCGGTCGATAAAAATTCAAAAATAATTCAAACCATGGTAACTATTCATCATGATGATATGGTAGAACTAACTTTAAGGGAGAGCTCAACCCAAAAGATTAGCATATTGGAAGGGAGAACTTTTACACTTATCATTGTCACCTTTATTTTATAGGTCGACAATAAGGGTAGCCCACTCTAGCTATAGGTTGCCAACTCTGTGTGGCTTTACTTTGGTTTTCCAAGTAGCTGTCTAGGTTGCTTCTCTCCTATGTCGCCCTATCAATGTGTGGACTACTCAACAAAAGTACCAATGTTATGAACCTAAGGCCAAGAGAGATATCTCAACCCAAGACTCTGTTGAATAGGATAATCCTTACACTTAACTAAGTACCGTACTTGGATGGCATGATTCCCTAATGGAGTACTCCCTCCATTTTTTAATTCCTACCCACTTTGAGTTATGTGTGGGTATTAGGAAAAGTTGTTAGTACTTTACACAATTGTTCTTATTTAATGTGATGCATGCATTACTCCACTACTTTGAATATCTGATTTTCTCTTCTTGCTCCACCACTTTCTAAGTTTATTTAATAGGGGTATGTCAGAAAAAGAAATAACTAATATTGTTTAAATTTAAGAAGTGAACAATGGAGATAAAGATTTCATCGCTAATTTTTTTTATTTCTCGTCTTTACAGCCTTGAAGTCTTGCTTCCTAGATATCGGCGGCCCGTACTCCGTCCTTCACAACTCTTCTGGCTGCTCCTCATAGTCCTTGTTTGCCCCTGGAATCATGAGCGAGTGGGGATGAGAACGTTCGTCCTCAGTGGAGGACCTTAGCGTAGGGTTTACTTCTTTAACTCGCTTATGAACCAGGTCACTCAGGAGATCTCTAGGTGTTCATGCATACTACATTCCTACTGGTTATTATCTTTTGTCTAGGTCTTAAGTAGCTTTATCTATTTTACTATGTGACGGGGGATCTCCAGTCTTTTCTTATCTAGGTTCTCGTGCTTATTACTTTATTCGCTTATTCATATAGGTCGTCTCGAGCGTTCTCTTGACGATACGTACACGTCACATCTACTTGCATTCATATACTCATACATCACATACTTATGCATGGGGGAAATGGGGGTTCTCTTACGCTTCCGGTCAGACTCGGGGACCGGGTCGCGTCTTTCTTGTTACGTCTAGTCCTCCACCCATGTAGCCATGGCCATCTGGCTAAAACCACTTCTGGTCCCACATTGATGACGACCAGGCAGCGTTTTCACCTGAGTGGTTGCGAACTACCGATGGATATCTCAGGTCCATTTATCGGCTATTAATTGGGCTAACCATCCACCTAGTGGGATGGCGGGGGCCGGTTCTCTTGACGCGACCAGGCGTGGACTCATCATCATCATCATCATTATCATCATCTCTTAGGTGTGACGTCACCCTTATACATATTTATCTTTCTTTTCTTTCTTTTTTTTTGTTCATCATCATTGATCAATCCATCTTGCTGGACTGGTAAGGGGCTTGTCCGTAGACGTGCCAAGAGAAGGACTTCCTATTACATAACTGCATACCCGTCTCAAGGTACTCCGAAACCTTGCTGGTCGGAACCTTCTTAGAACATCACTTGTTCCCTGGCGTTCAATTATGATCTTCAATCATTAGGTGATTACCTTCTAGTTATCTAAGGTTGTCCTAATACTTAAGTGACAACCCTGTCCTCATGATGCATTTTATTATAAACATAACTATATTCAATGTTCCCTATACATCATACAGATCAACATACATCATATAGATCAATGCTTGTTGGAAACATGCGGCCCAAGATAGCTTTCACAAACATTTATCCCCTAGCCCAGGTTAGCTTGGCGACCTAGAGTTCCCTGGGTTGCTTAACACCCCCGAGAATTCCCGGTTCACTTCATCACCCCTGTCCAGGTCTCCATGGGACAACCATGGTTTAGCCCGTTCAACGCCCACTTGGGTTCGCTCAGCAGTCCCTGAAGCCTTCCAGATCACAAAACTCATTTCAAAACCATCCCCTAGGACATTCTTCAGGCTACTCAATGGTCCCGTGAGGCCGCTCAGCGATCCCTGAAGCATCCTAGGTCTATAAAAATGTGTACAAACCCGTGGCTAAGTTCAACCCTAGGTTGCTCAGTGCCCTGGGTGCCACTTAGGCTCACTCCTTTGTTTTCTTGCTTTCCTTTCCATCCTTTCCCATGTCCACTTCTTGGGACTTTTCCACAAGTTTCAACAACCATAATCCAACATTTTTCAGCTTACAAAACATATTCAAATCATCTGCACAACCTAAACCTAGCATATCTAACATATTGTACAACAGTTCCCAGAATTACATAGAATCACACCCAAGCACACATAAGCCACCAAGGAGGTGAGCAAGCTAAGTTTACCCACTTCCTTAGAGTCTTGAAGATGGTTGGAGATGGTTAGGAGGGTGAGGTTTCCCTGGGTGTGTAGCTTTCCTGGTTGGTCTCCTGGTTCTGGCAGCGTAACGGCAGGGTTTCTGAACCAAACAATTTTTTAGCAGAAACTTTAGGGAAATGAGAAAGTGTGAAAATGACATGCCATGGAGGGCTATTTATAGCCTCCAAGGCCATGTGGGCTTGGCCNGTGTGAAAATGAAATGCCATGGAGGGCTATTTATAGCCTCCAAGGCCGTGTGGGCTTGGCCATTTGTGGCCATAAAATTAATTTGTAAAAGAAAAAGGAAAAAGAAAATAAAATCAATGGATAAGAACGATGAGTCAAGGCTCAACTTTGACTATTTGACTGGAATGTGTGGTTATGGTGAGGAGAGAGAAAATGTGAGAGAGCTAGTCTTCCTTGGTCATGGAGCCCACTTTCCAGTCCCGTTTGATCGTATTTTGTCGTACGCTGTCTGGGTGCTTCTCGTACGGCCATCCGAAAAACATTCCGGTCGTATTTTCGTGATCTCCTCATTTTCCTAGTGAGGGTTTGGGGTTAATCCAAGGTATTTATAACCTTTTTCTCAGTAAAGGTATGGTTTCCAGAGACTTTAGACACTCTACTAGATTCTGATGGCTAAAAGGAACTGATCTTGTGTCTGCAGAATCGTTTAAAACTGAGCAGAACTTTGTGTTACAGACGTTTTAGATTCACCATCCAATTCTGAGGGTCAAGAGGTATCATTCTAGTGTCAGCAGAATTTTGCGAAACCAAACAGAATAATTTCTACAGACACTTTTGTCCTAAGGATTCATGCTTCTACATTTTTAATCTGTACAGAAGGCTTCTACAAATATTTATCCTATGAAATCTTTACTAAGGAAAAAGTGGGATGTTACTGTTGTAATCACCTCCGTGCTCTATCTTGATTGCTCTCAAACTTACCCTGAGGTCAGAATTACGAGTTCCATCTCGGTTAAGTCCGAATTGCTCGTAACATAACATTATATCATAAGATTTTTAATTAATGTAATATCATGCTTATAATATATCATAGCTTACATGATGTGTAATCGCAATTATCAATTAACATTCCCTAAATATGCAAATTATTGTAGGTTGTAGCTACATAGGTCATAAATGACAAACCTACATCACTCCGAGCCGGCCTTTGCATGATCAATGATATCATGTAGCAAAATGTTTTTCACATAATATACAAATCAATGAAAATGTAGTACTCTCGCTCAATTATTTATTTATTCAAAAAATTTAACATGACATACCCTGACCTTTTCGAGTGGGAATTTGAGAGAAAAAAAGAGAGCAAAGAAACAGAGAAAAGATAGAAGGGAATTAATGTCTGGTGGGTCCCACAAAGGTTAAGGACAATGGAACCCACAATTTTCATAAAGACCATTTGCTAGAGCCTTTGATTCTCATATAAATGCCCACATATCTATATCTAGAAATTCTTGCCTAGGCACAACTATAGCACATATCATTCTTGGACACACACATATGGGGATGGTTAAGGTGAGAGTGAGTTCTTTTTATGTGAGTGTGTAATAGTGAACTTTCAGCCATTAGATCACATTTAAATTATCAAGATCAAATCTTAAAAGGAAAAAATATTTGAATTAATTATAGTTCATTAATTCAATCTCTCTCTTGTAAGATATATTTTCTTTTTAAGATTTAATTTTGATTATTTAAATATAATATAATAGTTGAAAATCCATTCTCACACTCTCCCATGAAAAACTCACTCTCACATGAACCATCTCTCTCT
>QANU01028642.1:0-18987 GCA_003254905.1 Nissolia schottii | reverse complement strand
TAGACAACAACCTAGTGAGCTTTGTTTACTACGTACGCGTAAACAGTTAGCTAGGGTGTTTCAATGCACATTCTGGTGATTCTGTTATGCTGAGTGTACTCTGATTATATGCTGTTATTCAGTTTGATTAGAATATATAGTCTGCTGTTATGCCGTACCGTCAAGAGCACGCTCGAGACGGTTTACACGAGATATTAAATCAGCACGAGAATGTAGTAAGCAAGAGTAGCTCCCAGGTCACATATTAATGCAAATAAAGCCGTTCAGATAGGCCAGATAATAAATGGTAGGGACTTTAGTATGTATATTCACTAGAAATCTCTGAGCGACCTGAAGTCCGACATAATCTAATATGCGACTCAGGAACTAAGGTTATTTCCACTGAGAACCTAGCGTTCTCATCCCCCACTTTTTATGACTTCAGGTACCGAAGAGGATGAATCTTATTTTGAGGATGCAGAAGAGCCGCCAGCTGAGCCATGAGCGGCTAGGAGATAGATAGATGTTTATATTTTGCTAAGGGCTTACTGAGTAGCATTCCAGTAGTCCTTGTATTTTGATGTGATGTATTCTGACTTATGTATTCAGTATTACAGTTTATGTGTATGTGATGTATATTGTACTTACGATGTATACAATGATGTGACTTTGTATGGTGGACCCACTGGATGTATATTACTGATGCTAATTATGATAATGTTATCCGCTTTGTTATATTTGTTTAATTCCAGCGCATGGCTCTATTTTAGTACTAATGTGACATAAGCAAAAGTGTAAAATGGGTCCTGATTTTACTAAGCAACAACTATTTTCGAAAAGTAACTATGGACTAAAGTATTCCGACCAGGTAGACAACAACCTAGTGAGCTTTGTTTACTAAGTACGGGTAAACAGTTAGCTAGGGTGTTTCAGGTAACATCTCATCCCAATATCCAGGTAAGTCTAATATACAAACACGCAACATATCTTCCAAAACCTGGATCGTCCTCTCCGACTGTCCGTCGGTCTGTGGGTGATAAGCAGTGCTAAGGCATAGCTTCGTCCCATAAGCTTTTTGAAACGCCGTCCAGAACCGTGAAGTGAATCTGGGATCCCTGTCGGAGATAATCGATGATGGGATCCCGTGTAGCTTCACTATCTCCTTGATGTAGATTCTCACCAGCTTCTCCAAGGGATAGTTCATTCGCACCGGAATGAAATGTGTGGACTTGGTCAGGCGGTCCACAATGACCCAAATAGCATCTACTCCCCGAGTCGTCCGGGGCAATCCAGAGATGAAATCCATTACTATGCCTTCCCACTTCCACTCAGGTATCTCTGGTGGAGTCAGCAGTCCGTGTGGCTTCTGATGTTCGATCTTCACCTTCTGACATGTCACACACCTCTCTACCCAGTTTGCTACATCCCTCTTAATTCCTGGCCACCAGAACATCTGCTTCAAATCCTGGTACATCTTCGTCATTCCTGGGTGAATGGTGAAATGACTCCTATGAGCTTCACGAAGGATATTAGCACGCAACCCTCCTTCGTTCGGTATGCAAAGACGCTGATTAAACCGCAGCAGACCATCCGGTCCAAAGGCGGCTTCTTTCATCTTCCCTGCTTGCACGGTCTTTACTAGGTCTAGCCAGGCATCATCCGTGCAGTTTCGTTGTGCTTCCGCGATCCTGATTCGGAATTCATTGGTAACCTGAATCTGCCAACATCGGATGCTAGTTGGCTGGCGGGTAAATCCCACATCAAGATCTCGAAAACTCTCAATCAGTTCTTATTCCTTTATCATCAACCACGCCGCATGCAGCGACTTCCTGCTCAAGGCATCGGCTACCACATTAGCTTTCCCTGGATGGTAGTTCAACCCGAAATCATAATCCTTCAGGAATTCCATCCAGCGACCCTGCCTCATATTCAACTCCTTCTGATCAAACAAATACTTGAGGCTTTTATGGTCTGAGAATACCTCAAAGCGTATACCGTACAGGTGATGCCTCCAGATCTTTAGAGCAAAAACCACAACTGCGAGCTCTAGATCATGCGTGGGATAGTTTGCTTCATGTGTCCTCAGCTGCTTGGAAGCAAAGGCCACTACCTGACGGTGCTGCATCAGCACGCATCCTAATCCCGTATGAGAGGCATCGCAATACACCTCGTACGGAGCTTGGGGATCTAGCAAAATCAGCACTGGGGCGGTCGTCAGCTTCTCCTTCAGGGTACAGAAACTCTGCTCACACTCTGACGTCCATACGAAGGGCGTATTCTTCCTTGTCAGCTTTGTCAACGACAGTGCCATCTTGGAGAATCCCTTAATGAACCTCCGGTAATACCCCGCAAGCCTAAGAAACTTCGTACCTCAGTAAGGGTCGTGGGCGTCTCCCACTACTGGACTGCTTCCACTTTTCCAGGTCCACTGCTACTCCCCGTTCTGACACCACATGACCTAGAAACTATACTTCCCTTGCCCAAAACTCGCACTTGGACAGCTTCGCATACAGCTTCCTGCTCCTTAAGACCTCTAGCACTATCCTCAGGTGCTCCCCATGCTCTTCTTCATTCTTAGAATACACCAGGATGTCATCGATAAACACAATGACACACTGGTCCAAGTACTCCCGAAAGATGCGATGCATGTAGTCCATGAATATGGCCGGGGCATTCGTTAACCCAAAAGCCATCACCGTGAACTCATAATGGCCATATCGTGGGCGAAATGCCATCTTCGGGATGTCCTCTCCCTTCACGCGAATCTGATGGTAACCAGACCGCAAATCAATCCAAGAGAACACCTTTGCTCTCCTTAGTTGATCTATCAGATCATCGATCCTGGGCAGTGGGTACTTATTCTTGATCGTGACCTTATTCAGCTGTCTGTAATCCACACACATCAGCATGGAACCATCCTTCTTCTTGACAAATAGTACTGGAGCTCCCCACGGCGACGTGCTCGGCCGGATAAACTGTTTCTCTAGTAACTCCTCGAGCTGCTTCTTCAACTCCTGCAACTCAATTGGCGACATCCGATAGGGTGCCATGGACACCGGCCCGGCTCCGGGGACGAGATCAATCGAGAATTCAACCTCTCGCTCTGGAGGGAATTCGGGGATGTCATCCGGGAACACATCCGGATATTCACACACCACTGGAATCTGATCTACCTGCAACTGGACCTTCGTGTCTGCCGACGCTAACAGAACACATCCCCGGGCTCCGAGTGGACATCAATATAGAGACATTGTCGTCATCCCCTGAATATCTGCCACTGGCTCTGCAGCGGGAACACTGACTACCTTTGCCGCACAATCCAACGTCACGCGATTGGCGCGTAGCCAGTCCATACCCAGGATGATATCTAACCCCACCAGAGGGAGACATATCAAATCCGCTGTGAACACTCTACCCTGCAACTGAAATGGGACCTTCAAACACGATAAACAAGTCTTCACGGGAGGTGCCGTAGGAGTAGACACACTCAGCGTGTACGACAGTACAGTAGGGGTCAAGCCTAAACTTTCGACCCTAGCATAGGAAATAAATGAATGCGACGCTCCAGAGTCATACAGTACTGCTAATAGTTCACCTTTCATCTCACACTTACCCTGATTCTGATCGGCTTCATCCGGAATCTCCTCGGCTGAAAGAGTAAACACTCGGCCGGCCTGCTGAGCTGTCGGCGGAGTACCCAGGCATACCTTGGCTATGTGCCCCGGTTTGCCGCATCCGTAGCACACGTTCTGCCCGGCTAGGCAGGGTCCTCCATGTTGGCGGCCACACTTTGAGCAGGGTGGACTCGATCCTCCTGCTTGCGGCTACGGCCTCGGTGCAGGAAATGCCGCTCTTAGGGGTCCTGGTCGTGGCTGGCTGGGCGGTCCTCTGCCTACTGGCGCCGGTGCCTGCTGAGTTAGTCTTCTCCCCTAGTTCGCGATCGGGCTCGGGAGAGGCCCTCGCTTCCTAGGGTCTTGTCGGGAGCTCTCTGCTTCGGCCAGCTTCCTCTTGTTCCGCCCTCTGTTCTCTGCTGCCAGGTTCCTCTGGAAACTTTCCAGAATCAGGCACTTGTCCACTAGGACTGCATAGTCCCAGATGTCAAGGTGGTTCACCGCCACCTGCAACTCCCCCTTCAGTCCTTGCTTGTACTTGATGCACTTCCAGCCTTCACCGGGGTTCAGCCTGTAGGTGCTAAAGTGCCTGTAAAGCTTGTCAAACTCTGCAGTATAGGTCGACACGGTCCTGTCTCCCTGTTTTAGCTCCAGAAATTCTACCTCCTTGCGGTTTCGCATCCCACGTGGAAAGTTCTTATCCACTACCGCGGTGGTAAATGCTGCCCACGAAATAACCTCTTCGCGCTGCTCTAACAGAGGCCTAGTAGTCCTCCACCAATCACGGACCACTCCTCGGAACGTTCTGGCTGCAAATTTCACTTTCTGCTCATCTGTGCAGTCCAAGTCTTCGAAGACCTGCTCCATCCCCTCGATCTAATTATACACGATCTCGGGGTCAGCTTGTCCTTCAAAAGTAGGCGGGCGAGCTTTTATGAACTCCGCGTACTTCTCAGTATCGACCTCTCTCAGGGTCGGCGGTGCGTTCCTGGCAGCCGTAGTGGCAGCCATCTGTGCCGTGACGCGAACCATCTCACGTATAACATCGGCGAAACCCCTATTGTCTGGGTGCGCTGTGTCGAATCTCTCCTAGGAGGCATGACTGCCTATAAGGCACCTGCAAAAACCCGAGGTGATCAGTCTCAAGAAAAGCTAGTGCACATAAGCAGTACTATAATCCTAGAAGCAGTCTACACCGTCATTATGCTCGGAAGCATAGCGCAGCTCAAGCCTCAAGCTCACTTGGACCAAACTGCTCTAATACCAACTGTAACACCCTAGGTTAGCAGCTTATGCTTAAGTCATAATCTGCGTCCGCTAGGTTGTTAACTGCTGTGTGGGAATACCGGTAGTCCCTAATTTCCTTTAAAAATAGTTTAGTTGTCATAAATTAAGGACCCATTTTTTTTCTTTGCAAGTAACGTGTAACAGTAAAATAGAGCCAGTCGCGAGAACTATACCATACGTTCCATACAGACGAGTAATGCGAAGAATAGTTAAACGTGAGTAACAGTGATCATATAAAATCAAGCTCAAGTAGATAAATACAAGGATGGATTGGGTCCATGAAAACGATATATATATATATATATATGGAGTCCATAGTACTATAAACATAATCATACACCTCATCATGTTCGTACATAAGTACAGGTTCCTACTATATCATTAGCATCTATGTACAGTAACTACTACTCTCGGCAAAATATACAATAACTACTATTATCAGCAAAATACATACATACTGCAACTACAGCCATACTACATACATACTATAACTACAGTCACACTACAGTCATGGAAAACTGGTCCGGTAAGCTGGTCCGAAATACAGGGGTTGGTCAGGCTGGTCCCTCCTCATCGTCCTCCTCCACGCGAACGGTCCCCGCAGGCTCCTCCTCTGTAGGCTCCTCCTCCATGGGCTCCTCTCCCCCGTCCATCGAGGACTCCGGGACATCAGGCGGGTCCCGAGATCCTGTGGACGGTCCGGCCTCGCTATCATGTGTACGGGGTGTAACAACCCGACTTTTTACCTTCATTAAAATGTCACATAATAAATAATCAAGAATATGTTAGTAAGGAACAGATGAGATAAAAATAAAATAAAATTCAAATATTAATTTTATTCCTGTAACATTAGCTAAAAATAATAATTTGGCGATCTCGTGACGTCAGGTGACGTTCGGGTCAATGTTAGGTTATTAGAATTTAATTATGACTCAAAGAAGTCTGTAAAATACACTAACATGAAAATAATGCGAGAATATCTCGCCAAAGATTTAAATATTAATAAGAAAAATTAATGGGTCACAACGGTATGTCCGAAATATTTTTAGGACATTCGGACATAAATAGTTAATGAACGAACACGACCAAAAGCATACAGGGAAAAATAAGAATACTTTAGGCCAAAGGCCACTAATAACCCATGGCTAGCCCTTAGTCCCCGAAGCCACACACACCAAATACACCAAAGTTATTTCATTTCTTCTTCCTAAAGTTCTCAAAACCTAAAGCTCCCAAATCCACCAAAGTTCAATCATCATCCCGTGCTTTTCATCACTTTAATTCACTCTTAAATTCATCAAGAGAACAAGCAAGTAATATTATTCTCTTATCACATGGTGAATCAAAGCTTCCATAACCTAGGTTTTCCAAATTATTCCAAGGTTTTCATTTTTAGGTCAAGAGGACATCAAGCAAGCAAGCAAGGCTTGATTTCATCTTTTCTCTAGCATCAACAAGCTCTTGAGGAGGTGGGTAACTCTAGTTTTCTCACCTCTTTGGTGATCGGATGTGCTTAGGTGTGTGTGTGTAGGTTTCTATGTATGTTTGTTTATGTTTGCCTATGTATATTAGAACTTTGGTTAGGATAGGGAGATGATTCTGAAGGGCCCTGTGGCCTGGACTAGATAGGGTTATTATGTGTAAAAGCTCAAGGTAAATCCATGGAAGAAAAGGAAAGATAATTTGCATTCTGACGCTGAATTTCAAAAACTGGGTCAGGCTCACGCCAAACTTGCAGTCAGGCTCACGCTAGACTAGCAGTCAGGCTCACGCCAGACTCACGCCAGACCTGCAGTCAGGCTCACGCCAGACTTATAGTCAGGCTCACGCCAGACTTGCAGTCAGGCTCACAGGTCAGGCCCCCGCCAGACTACCCAGGCCATGTCAGGCCACGCACTAAACCTTTGGATTATATATATATATATACAACGTTATAAATGATTGTATGATGATGTATGTGGAACATTTCATGAAGCATGTTTATGATGATGTATGTGAAGTATGTGCATTCCATGCATTTTGTAAGGGAAGTCAAAGAATTAGAAGTAATTATGAGATAAGTAAATATTATGAAATGAACAATAGGAAACAAGTCATATCATGCTGCAGGTACAGAAATGCTGNTGAATGTGGAAGCCCGCCACAGGTGGTGTCGATATGGCATTCCTGGAGGTGTGCGGTTACCACGCCTATGCATTGTCAAAAGGGGGCAAGCTTAGGTGGGGGTACAATATCCGCCCACTGTCGAGGGGTCCCGAGGGGGCACACGGCAGGTGGAAGCCCACCGCAGTAAGGTCCAGACAGTGTCGGCCTATACTAAGGGTGCGAGGTTATTCCGTCATACCAATGTCAACATAGGACATTACTATGGTGGGAATAACACCTATTCTGTTATGCTGTTACATTCTGTTATGCTGTTACATTCTGTTATGTTGTTGCATTCTGTTATGCTGTTACATTCTGTTAGGCATATTTAATTCTGTCATGTTTATGCTGCTGACTATGCTACACATATTCTGCTGATTCTGTTATGTCCACGTTGGATGACCATGTAATGCATATTCCGACGATTCTGTATACTGAATGTACTCTGAATGTATTCTGTTATTTAGTTGGATTACTTGAATATATATAGTCTGCTGTTATGTCGTACCGTCAAGAGCACGCTCGAGACGGATTTCACGAAATGTTAATCATCACGAGAGTAGTTCCCTGATCACACAATAATGCAGATAAAGCCGTTCAGATAGGCCAGATAATAAATGGTAGGATATTTAGTAGGTATGCTCACTTAGAGATCTCTGAGCGGCCTGAAGTCCGACCTAATCTGGATACGAGACTCAGGAACTAAAGTTATTCCACTGAGAACCTACCGTTCTCACTCCCATTACCTTATGACTTCAGGTACTGATGATGAGTCCTACTTTGAGGATGCTGATGAGCCGCCAGCAGAGCCATGAGCGGCCATGACAGGAGATGGACTGGATAGCTAAATGTCAGGATTTTGCCAAGGGCACAGCCCTTGTATTTTGATGTATTCTGATGTTATGTACTCTGGGTCATGTACTCAGTATTTAGATTATGTACATGTGATGTATATTCTACTTATTATGTATATACGACTATGTGACTTTGTATGATGGACCACCTGGATATGTATTGGATGCTTTATGAACTTACAGTTATACGCTTTGTTATATTGTTCTTTCTGACGCATGGCTCTATTTTAGTAATTATTCAATGTCAATGAAAAGTTTAAAATTGGTCCTTATTTTCCTAAACAACTATTTTCGAAAGATAACGATGGACTAAGGTATTCCGATTAGATAGAAAACAACTTAGTGAGCTTTGTTTACTGCGTACGGGTAAACAGTTAGCTAGGGTGTTTCATTTGGTATCAGAGCAGTTTGGTCCAAGTGAGCCTGAGGACTGAGCTGCACTATGCTTTCGAGCATGATTACGGTGTATGTTCCAGCTAAGTGGTATGCGCTAAGTTTCTGTGTACTTGCCTCTCTTGAGATTGATCACCTCGAAACTGTGCAAGTACTACATATTAGACATGCTGCCCCGCAGGGATACTACACAGCGCACCCCGGAGTCTGCAGAGCTTGCAGATGTTCTCAGGGAGATGGCCCAGGATTATCCCGATGTTTTTCCTGATGATATTCCGGCGTTTCCACCAAAGCGGGAGGTAGAGTTTTCTATTGACCTTGTGCCTGGCGCTGGACCTATTTCCATTGCGTCGTACCGTATGTCTCCGTTGGAACTGCAGGAGTTGAAAAGGCAGTTAGAGGAATTACTAGGAAAGCAGTTCATTCGACCGAGTGCATCACCGTGGGGCGGACCAGTGTTGTTTGTGAAGAAAAAGGATAGTACTATGAGAATGTGTGTCGATTACAGGCAGTTGAACAAGGTGACAATCAAGAATAAGTACCCGCTGCCTAGGATTGATGATCTTCTAGATCAGTTGAAGGATGCTAAGATCTTTTCAAGGATTGATTTACGGTCTGGCTATCACCAGATTAGAGTACGGGAGGAGGATATAGCTAAGATGGCATTCCGATCCCGTTATGGACATTATGAGTTCACGGTAATGTCTTTTGGATTGACGAATGCTCCTACCATTTTTGTGGATTATATGCATAGGATCTTCCGCGAGTATCTGGATGACTACGTCATTGTCTTCATCGATGACATTCTAGTGTACTCGAAGAATGAAGAGGAGCACACTAGGCTTGTGCAGATAGTGCTGGAGATTCTAAGAGCTAAGAAGCTGTATGCCAAGCTTTCGAAGTGTGAGTTTTGGGCCAGGAAGGTGCAGTTTCTAGGCCATGTAATTTCAAATCAGGGAGTATCAGTGGATCCCAGTAAGGTTGAACCAGTCTGCACGTGAGAGAGACCCACTTCAGTTACAGAATTACAGAGCTTTTTGGGATTTACTGGGTATTATCGGAGGTTTATTCAGGGATTTTCACAAATTGTTTTGCCGTTGACGAAGCTGACCAGGAAAGGAGCCAAGATGGTTTGGTCCGCAGAATGTGAACGAAGTTTCTGCAAGTCGAAGGAGAGATTGACCACCGCTCCAGTGCTAGTATTGCCTGATCCCCAGGAACCTTTCGAGGTATACTGTGATGCGTCAGGTGCTGGACTTGGATGTGTACTGATGCAACGACGCCAGGTGATAGCTTATGCCTCTAGACAACTGAAGCAGCATGAGGTAAACTATCCTACGCATGATCTAAAGTTAGCTGCGGTAGTTTTTGCATTAAAGATCTGGAGACATTATCTATATGGAGTTCGGTTTGAGGTATATTCAGATCACAAAAGTCTGAAGTACCAATTTGACCAGAAGGAGTTGAATATGCGTCAGAGGAGGTGGATTGAATTTCTTAAGGATTATGATTTTCATCTTAATTATCACCCTGGGAAGGCCAATATAGTGGCTGATGCTTTGAGCCGGAAGTCTTTGCAGATGGCTCATATGATGGTGTAAGAAGCGAAGTTACTGGAGGAGTTTCGTGATCTCAATTTGACTGTTGTACGTCAACATAACCGGTTGACGTTGTATCCTCTCCAGGTCAGTAGTGATTTCAAGCAGAGGATAGTAGAGGCTCAGAAAGCTTTCCAGGAGGACACTTGGTGTAAATTCTGCCAGGCTGTGGAAGAAGGTAAGATCAAGGAAGTGACAACAGGCGATGATGGTATTTTAAGGTTTGACGGGCCCATTTGCGTGCCTAAGGAAGGCAGCTTACGGGAAGATATCTTGAAGGAAGCTCACAAGAGTCATTTCACGATGCACCCAGGTACTACCAAGATGTACCATGATCTTAAGCGGATGTTTTGGTGGCCAAGATTGAAGAGAGATGTCGAGGATTGGGTACAGAAGTGCTTAGTTTGTCAGAAAGTGAAAATTGAACACCAGAAACCACCAAGATTGATGAATCCTCCAGAGATTCCAGAATGGAAGTGGGAGGCCATAGCGATGAATTTTGTTTCAAGATTACCACGTACTCGGACGGGAATTGATGCCATTTGGGTAATTGTGGACAGATTGACTAAGTCTGCTCACTTTATCCCGATCAAGATGACTTACTCGCTGGAGAAGCTTGTACAGCTGTATGTCAAGGAGGTGGTAAAGTTGCATGGAATACCATCTTCTATTATTTCAGACAGAGATCCCAGGTTTACTTCCAGATTCTGGACTACCGTTCAGAAGGCGTATGGATCTCAGTTGCACTTGAGATCAGCGTACCACCCTCAGTCAGACGGCCAGTCCGAGCGCACTATTCAGACCTTGGAAGATATGTTGCGAGCCTGTACGTTAGACACGCCGGGAAACTGGGAAGAAATGCTACCGCTTATAGAGTTTGCTTATAACAACAGTTACCAGGCCAGTATTGGCATGGCTCCATTTGAAGCTCTATATGGCCAGAAGGCCAATCACCGCTCTGCTGGAATGAGAGCAGACAGTATTGTGGTCTGGATCCTGAAGAAACCCAAGAAGCAGAAGAATTGGTCAAGCTGGTACAACAAAGGATGCGTACAGCACAAAGCTGACAGAAGAGCTATGCAGATAATCGGAGGAGACCGCTTGAGTTCCAAGAGGGAGATCATGTCTTCCTAAAGGTTACTCTGGCGACAGGTATTGGGAGGTCTTTGAAGATCAAGAAGCTGAACCCCTGATTCATTGGACCGTTTCAGATCTTGGAACGGATTGGACCGGTAGCATACCGGATAGCTCTTCCGCCGAACCTAGCCAATATATGATAATGCCTTTCATGTCTCTCAGTTACGCAAGTACTATGCATCCCCCGATCATGTGTTTCAACCAGAGCAGATACAGTTAACAGAAGATTTATCTCTACCGCTAACGCCACAAAGGATTATTGATCACAAGATTCGTCAGATGAGGAACAAGGAGATTCCTATGGTACGAGTAGTATAGACGAACGGGGAATTAGAGGAGCAAACGTGGGAATTAGAAGCGGATATGAAGCAAGCTTATCCGGAGTTATTTTGAGAGGTATGGGCTTATCCTTATCTTTCAATTTTGAGGATGAAATTTTTCGAAGGGGTTGGAATGTAACAACCCGACTTTTTACCTTCATTAAAATGTCACATAATAAATAATGAAGAATATGTTAATAAGGAACAGATGAGATAAAAATAAAATAAAATTCAAATATTAATTTTATTCCTGTAACATTAGCTAAAAATAATAATTTGGCGATCTCGTGACGTCCGGTGACGTTCGGGTCAATGTTAGGTTATTATTAGAATTTAATTATGACTCAAAGGAGTCTGTAAAATACACTAACATGAAAATAATGCGAGAATATCTCGCCAAAGATTTAAATATTAATAAGAAAAATTAATGGGTCACAACGGTATGTCCGAAATATTTTTAGGACATTCGGACATAAATAGTTAATGAACGAACACGACCAAAACCATACAGGGAAAAATAAGAATACTCTAGGCCAAATGCCACTAATAACCCACGGCCAGCCCTTAGTCCCCGAAGCCACACACACCAAATACACCAAAGTTATTTCATTTCTTCTTCCTAAAGTTCTCAAAACCTAAAGCTCCCAAATCCACCAAAGTTCAATCATCATCCCTTACTTTTCATCACTTTAATTCACTCTTAAATTCATCAAGAGAACAAGCAAGTAAGATTATTCTCTTATCACTTGGTGAATCAAAGCTTCCAGAACCTAGGTTTTCCTAATTATTCCAAGGTTTTCATTTTTAGGTCAAGAGGACATCAAGCAAGCAAGCAAGGCTTGATTTCATCTTTTCTCTAGCATCAACAAGCTCTTGAGGAGGTGGGTAACTCTAGTTTTCTCACCTCTTTGGTGATTGGATGTGCTTAGGTGTGTATGTGTAGGTTTCTATGTATGTTTGTTTATGTTTGCCTATGTATGTTATAACTTTGGTTAGGATAGGGAGATGATTCTGAAGGGCCCTGTGGCTTGGACTAGATAGGGTTATTATGTGTAAAAGCTCAAGGTAAATCCATGGAAAAAAAGGAAAGATAATTTGCATGCTGACGCTGAATTTCAAAAACTGGGTCAGGCTCATGCCAGACTTGCAGTCAGGCTCACGCCAGACTTGCAGTCAGGCTCACGGCAGACTTACCCGCCAAGCTCACAGGTCAGGACCCTGCCAGACCACCCAGGCCATGTCAGGCCACGCACTAAACCTTTCGATTATATATATATATATATATATACATACAATGTTATAAATGATTGTATGATGATGTATGTGGAACATTTCATGAAGCATGTTTATGATGATGTATATGAAGCATGTTTATGATGATGTATGTGAAGTATGTGCATTCCATGCATTTTGTAAGGGAAGTCAAAGAATTAGAAGTAATTATGAGATAAGTAAATATTATGAAATGAACAATAGGAAACAAGTCATATCATGCTGCAGGTACAGAAATGCTGAAAAGGGCCAATGCCCAATGCTGCTGAAACAGGGCAAATGCCCAATGCTAAAATTGGCTATATGCCACATGCTGAACAGGCCGTGATCACGTGAGCCACCATGATCCCACTTCAGGAGGTCGAGGCATCCTGAATGTGGAAGCCCGCCACAGGTTGTGTTGATATGGCATTCCTGGAGGTGTGCGGTTACCACACCTATGCATTGTCGAAAGGGGGCAAGCTTAGGTGGGGGTACAATATCCGCCCACTGTCGAGGGGTCCCGAGGGGGCACATGGTAGGTGGAAGCCCACCGCAGTAAGGTCCAGACAGTGTCGGCCTATACTGAGGGTGCAAGGTTATTCCGCCATACTAATGTCAACAGAGGACATTACTATGGTGGGAATAACACCTATTCTGTTATGCTGTTACATTCTGTTATGCTGTTGCATTCTGTTATGCTGTTACATTCTGTTAGGCATATTTAATTCTGTCATGTTTATGCTGCTGACTATGCTACACATATTCTGCTGATTCTGTTATGTCCACGTTGGATAACCATGTAATGCATATTCTGATGATTCTGTATACTGAATGTACTCTGAATGTATTCTGTTATTTAGTTGGATTACTTGAATATATAGTCTGCTGTTATGCCGTACCGTCAAGAGCATGCTCGAGACGGATTTCACGAAATGTTAATCAGCACGAGAATGTAGTAAACAAGAGTAGTTCCCTGGTCACACAATAATGCAGATAAAGCCGTTCAGATAGGCCAGATAATAAATGGTAGGCTATTTAGTAGGTATGCTCACTTAGAGATCTCTGAGCGGCCTGAAGTCCGACCTAGTCTGGATACGAGACTCAGGAACTAAAGTTATTCTACTGAGAACCTACCGTTCTCACTCCCATTACCTTATGACTTCAGGTACTGATGATGAGTCCTACTTTGAGGATGCTGATGAGCCGCCAGCAGAGCCATGAGCGACCATGACAGGAGATGGACTGGATAGCTAGATGTCAGGATTTTGCCAAGGGCACAACCCTTGTATTTAGATGTATTCTGATGTTATGTACTCTGGGTCATGTACTCAGTATTTAGATTATGTACATGTGATGTATATTCTACTTATTATGTATATACGACTATGTGACTTTGTATGATGGACCACCTGGATATGTGTTGGATGCTTTATGAACTTACAGTTATACGCTTTGTTATATTGTTCTTTCTGACGCATGGCTCTATTTTAGTAATTATTCAATGTCAATGAAAAGTTTAAAATTGGTCCTTATTTTCTTAAACAACTATTTTCGAAAGATAACGATGGACTAAGGTATTCCGATCAGATAGAAAACAACTTAGTGAGCTTTGTTTACTGCGTACGGGTAAACAGTTAGCTAGGGTGTTTCACGGGACGCCAGGCGACGGCCGTAGACCTGTGTCACTCGCATCCGAGGCTTCGTCGGCTTCAGCTCCAGTGGTAGCAGTCTCACGGACATGAGGTCCGCCTCAACGTCCTTCTCATACGGGGGTGCCTCCTCGTCTGCTGTAGAGGCTGGCTCAGGCAGGGCTGGGGGTATGGCTCTGAGAGGAGTGGGGGCGTGCACTACCAGGTATGACCAGAGCTCTGTCTCATCCCCTATCTCGGGGTGCACGTCCCTGAAAATGCTGCGAAAGATCCGCCTCTTCCGCGGCGGCGGGGTCGTCATCAGCCTCACCTGAAGACATAAGTGAGTGGGGGTGAGAACGGTTGGTTCTCAGTGAATAACTATAGGGTTGTGAGGTCTGGTTACTCAATTACTCTTCAGGCCGTCCAGGAGATCTCTAAGTGTTCATGCATCTAGACCTTCCTACCAATTTTTACTTGCCTAAATTCCTGGGCGGCTTTATCTAAATTACTGGGTGATTGGGATGTCTAATCTTTAGTTACCTAAGTACTCGTGCTTGGTTATTCAACTCACGGTGCTCTAGTGACCGTCTCGTACGCGTGTGGCAGACGGTTTACCCAACATACATACATACTCATACATACATACATAATGATACATACATACTCATACATATATTCATACACAGTTACAATAAAATAATGCATGTGGGACTGGGGATTTCTCTTACGCGCCTATGGCAACGTCCTTCGTCGCTGTGGTATGACATCGCCCCTATGTAGACTGGGGGATCGTCATCCTTTATCCAGCTACAACCCGTGGGACACTAGGAGCAAGGCTCGTAGGCATCCGAACTTCGTGGACGACTTACTCATTTGCATCTGAACATCGTGGATGACTTTAAGGCTTAAGTCCGAACTTCGTGGACTAACTCTCATTCTCTTTCTCATATGTCCGAACTTCGTGGACATCTTACCCGTCTTTTAAATGTCATGACATAAAAGCTCAAGCGCTCCTTACTTTCTTTTCTCTCGTCTAGGTGGAAACCCGCGTTCAGATCATTCTCTGCGTAACATCATCATAACCCAGTCCGTCTCGCACGGCTGGGGAGGGGCTTGTCAGGTATGACGTGCCAAGAGAGGGGTTCCTATTATATAACTATGTCATAGCTTCGGGCTACTCCGACCCTCTGTGGTCGGGGCCCGTCTTTAGACTTAACTGTGTTGCCTAATTTAAGTTATCATCTTTGCACATTAGTTTATTCGATTCTAGGGATCTATGGTCACCCTACGTCCTGTGGCAACCCTGCCTCATGAATGCATGTAAGACTCAACACTCATGCTCTGTCCTCATTCACTGCACCTCGTGGGTGGCTCATGCAACTAACAGCTCATACACATAAACTCCATACATAGTCGTTTCTGCTTAGGTAAAACTGAACAGTACCCTCGGGCTCCGAGCCGCTCAGCGCAAAGGGACCCCTCCGCTCAGCGCTGAAAGCTCGTACCGCTCAGCGGATTGGTACCTCCGCTCAACGCCACGGGCTCTCATCGCTCAGCGGGAGTTTCCCCTTCGCTCAGCGCCGGCTCGACTCCCAGCGAATGAGGTATCGCTCGGCGATATGCCCTGGCCCTTCAACCACGCAAGGTTTGACTTCGGTCAAAGGTGGTGTGCCGCGCCAGGCCGCTCAGCACCCCCTTGGGCTGCTCAGTGATCTGGTGCGTACAGCACCTAACCGAAGCTAAAACAGCCAAGTTTCTCCATGTTCTTTCCCCATTCTTCCAGGTTCTTAGGCATGCAAAATACCTCATTTTCACATATTACTCACTCCCTATAACATCCTAACCATGCTCTCCTAAACTAAATCCTAACAAAACATTTCTAAGCACATAAATTCACATACAAGCACATACATAAACATAACTCAAAAGAACACCAAAGGAGGTGCCTAGCCTATGTTACCCACTTCCTAAAGCTGAGTTGGTGATGATGGTGGTGGGGAAAGGTAGCCCTCAAAGTCCTAAGCTCGGTCTTGGCTCCCGTCAGTTTTCGGTCAGCTCGGTCGGTCAGTGAACGGACAGAGTTTCTGCTATGTTCTAAAATTTTGAAGAAGAAGTGGCTGCCATGGCTGGCTATTTATAGCCCCCAATGAGCCCCTAAAATTACCTATTTGCCCTTCTTATTAATTTCCATAATGCCATTATTATTTTTCTCTTTAATTAATTAATTAAAATGGATAATTACAAGTCCAATCATGAATAGTATTTGAAATAAAAAATTAATTCTTCCCAAATCTGATTCCTCACGTGCTGCTATCAGATTTCCCTTTTTCCCCGGCTCCGTTTCGCTCGTTTTTTATCGCTCGCAGTATCGGTGCGTCGCGCACGGTCGTCTGAAAAATATTTCGCTTGAACCGTCGCGATCCTCTAATTTCCCTCAACCCAAGATTATTAAAATCAAAAGGTGTTTGTGAATTTTTCTCCGGAGGAGTATTTTCACGGTACCTTTTTACGCGTTGTAAACGTACAACGGCAAACACTCGCAGTTCAGCAGTCTGTGAGACTTTTTACTGCGACTACCCACATATCTTATGGGCATTTAACCTACCAATTTTCCATCCTAACCCTCCCCTAGTTCATGTTTTAGAAATTAATTAGGTCTAATTTCGGCGATTATTTCTCTACAGGAACGCAGGATGTTACATTCCACCCCCTTAGAAAACTTTCGCCCACGAAATTTAAGTGGAGGCTAGGACGTACCTTCGAACAGCTCCGGATACGCTCTTCTCATGTCTGCTTCTAACTCCCAAGTCTGGTCTTCACAAGCTCCATTTTCCCACATGACGCGCACCATCTTGACTTCCTTATTCCTTATGGTACGAGTCTTGCGGTCTACGATGCGTTGTGGCGTCATTGGTAGGGATAGATCCTCCCTTGGTTGTACTTGGTCCGTCTCCAAAATGTGATCCGGCGACGCATGGTACTTCCTCAGTTGAGAGACATGGAACACATTGTGGACGTAAGCTGTAACAACCCAAGTTTTTCCCTTTACTAAAATTCTGCTTAATAGATAATTAAGAACAGGGTAATAAGGAAAAGATGAGATAAAAATGAAATAAAATTTAAAGAATTTATTTAATCTCTATCGTATTAGTTAAAAATAATAATTTTGCGATCTCGTGACGTTTGGTGACGTTTGGGTTAGATTAGGCTATTTTTAGAACTTAAGTGTGACTCAAAGGAGTCTGTAAAATACACTAATATGAAAATAATGTGAGAATAATTCAACAAAGATTTAAATATGAACAAGGAAAATTTATAGGTCACAACGGTATGTCCGAAATATTTTTAGGACGTTCGGACATAAATATTTAATGAACCAACATGACCGAAACTACACTAATCAAATGAAATTATGGCCAAAGGCCACTAAAACACCACGGGTAGCCCTCATCTCACGAAACACACACACAAGAGACCAAAGTTTCATTTCTTCTTCCAAAAGTTCTCAAAACCTAAATCTCCAAAGCCCCTAAGTTCCATCATCATCCTTTACCTTTTACCATCACCAATCACTCTCAAATCACTCAAGGAAGCAAGCTAGTATCAAGGCTAGAAAGCATCTTCAAGAGGGATCCAAGAAACCAATCTCTAAAACCCTAAGAACTCCATAACCTAGGGTTTTACTCTTCTTGACAAAGAAGAGTTCAAGCAAGCCATCAAGCTTCAATCTCATCATCATAATTCATTCTTAAGTCCCTAAGGAAGGCGAAGCAAGCATAGTTCGTAAGTTTCAACCATTGGTGAAGAATTAAGTTTCCATGGCCATATTTACCCTAATTATGTCAAGTTTTCATTTTAGGTCAAGGAGTCCTCAAGCAAGCAAGCAACGCTTGAATTCATCTTTCCCTAGCATTAACAAGCTCTTGAGGAAGTGGGTAACTCTAGTTCTTCTCCTTTTTGATGGTGGATGATGTTATGGGATTATGGTTGTATATGATGATCATATGATATTATGTGCATATATTTTAGAAATGATGCTAGGACTTAGGGAGACAATTCTGAAGGGTCCTGTGACCTGGATTAGATAAGATTATTGTACTTGAATTAGGTATGGAACTCAAACAGGTGCCATGGGAGACTATGAAGCAAGGAGGAAGAAGAAGGGCAATTCGGTTTGCCTTTCTCGCCAGGAACCGCTGAGCGGTACCGGTGTAACATCCCAGTTTTCCTTAGGCAAGATTTCGCATAATAAACTCGTGAACGAACTCCATCAGAGGTTGGAAGCGTGAGTTGTAGGTGTCCGTCAAGCACCGGATGTGCGGGACTATGTGGCTCAGGTGGATAAGTGCGGCGTTAGGGAGAATCTGAAAGGAATAGAAGGAGTATAGAGTACCAAGAAGCTTAGGAATAAAAGAGGATGCCCGGGAACGCTAGCCACGCTGGACACGTCAGGAAGGTAGAAGCCTGATTACCTCGGACTCGAGTGTCTGTAGAAATTATTCTCTTTGGTATTTCAAATTCTGCTGACACTCAAATGATTCCTCTCGACCCCTAGAAATGGATGAAAAACTTAAAGTGTCAGAAAAACGGAAATCGGGTCAGTTTCGGACGATTCCGCAGACACTAGAACAGTCCCGTTTAGCCCCGTCTAGCCAGTAGAACTGAGCAGAGAGTCTCAAGTCTCTGGGAACCCAACTTGAACCGGGAGAAAGTCTCAAATACCTTAGATTGGCCCCACAACCTTATTGGGAAGTTTGGGAGATAGCGAAACCGCAAGC
>QANU01028627.1:150916-164740 GCA_003254905.1 Nissolia schottii | reverse complement strand
AAATTGGCAATCTAATAAAGGAACTTGTGATCTTAACATGCTCAAATGAGATGATTAAGTTAAAAACTGGTGGCGATAAAATCGAACGAACTCATAGATCATATTAGCTGAATTATTGGTTACATTAAAAGTAATATTACAATTCAAATCCCAACATCTTTCCCTACCTGCCTAAACTTAAGTTTATCATCGTTTTATATTTTATTCTATTTACAAATCATTTCTTTGTCAAATTTACTTTAACAAACCAAATCACTTCCTATAAAGCGTAACATAGTATCAATCAAAGATCGTTGTTTTAATCACAATCTCTGTGGATACGATAATACCCGACTTTACTGCAATTGGATCCCTCGAGGATCTGAAAGCTTTAAAAAGGATATTTTAAATTAACGAGAGTACAAACCCATTGCGAAAAAAGCTTTCATCAGCTGTCATGACAAGGACCATCGTGCCCCTCGATCACTCTTGGCTCCTTCTGTAGTCTTCCTCTTTGTTGCCTAACTACACTATGATTTGGATTCTAAGTGTTGAGAAAAGTGAATTAAATGTGATGCCTTGAATGTTGAATGCAGGGCCCTATTTATAGGCAAAATTCTCAGGGGCCGCTCAGCAGCTACAGGGCCTCACTGAGTGGTTTTGTGCGGTGCAGCTTTCTTCGCCATGAAATTATGTCAATTCTGACATGCAGACCTGGCATTATCTTTGTCAGAACCACTGAGCGGCGTGCAGAGCACTGAGCGGTGCTAGGGCGGTTTGCAAGGTGGTTGCAGAGGTTGCTTCAAGCTAAAGTTACTTCACTCTGAAGTAAGGCACCGCTAAGCGGCTTAGGGGACCGCTGAGCGGTCTGAGCCTTACTTGCCTTTTTGATTTTTGTCTCTTTTCCGCTCTCTTGCTCCTTGCTTCTCATTCCTGCAGGATTTATTTTTGAATTTTATCCTTTTGTAATATTTGTATCCATCTTTTACTTATGCTAAATTCGTGCAAAAATGGGGAAATTGGTTAGATAATTCATGGAAAACCAAGCAGATAGGTGTCATTTTATCCTAGAAAAATACTAAAATATGACACTTAACAGAGGACTTGTATTTAAGGAAGTCAAAGCGGGTTCAACTTGGTGGGCATAGGGTGAGCAACTTGACTTTTTTTTCACAGGGGCGAGTTGAAATTTTCAACTCATTTAAAATTTTTAACTTGCACAGGTCGAATTCCTTTGACTCATGGGTTAAGCTGGGGGAAGCAAGTCAGGGTGGGTTAGCTCGCATGTTAAAAAAAATTGATTCTATTTTTTCATTTTAGCCCTTTTAGGCCAACCCAACCCATTTTTATTTGTAACCACTAACCCTACCCCACCCCACCCCAACTCTTTCCCTAACCCCAAGTGACAAAGTCTTCAATTTTTGTATAAATCACAATTTCTATTTATGTTTTGAATAATTTAAAAAGACTCCCTTAAGTATGTATTGTGTTCATCTTTTGAGTTTGAAATACAGAAACATTGAACATGTATATATATCTCTATAATTATAATTTATTAAATTTTAAAAAAATAATAATGTCTCAAAATAATAATTACGCCATTTACTTTAGTTTTAATTCAAATGTTAATTTTTTTTTCATTTTTTGTGGTGGCTTGCGAGCTTGCTAACTTGCGAACATTAAGTATATGAGGCGAACATATATTTTCAACTCGCCTCAACTCAGTTAAATGAAGGTTATACACGAGTTAGCTCGACTCGACTCATTTATCATCGCTACTTGTATTTGAGTGAAAAGTGATGCTAAATAATTAAATTTAATTAAATTGGTTTGATTTGATTTGATTGTTATTTTATTTTCTAACAAATTTAAACTAAACCAAACCAATCTAATTACATTGAGAGAAAAAAAAATTGATCCAATCACATCCTAATTTGGTTTGTGTCATTAGGTTAAAGTAAAAGATCATTACATTTATTTTTTAAAAAAAAGTTTGTATTCTTAAAAAAATTAACAATAGTGTAAAGTTTGTATATGATATACGTACCTAATAATATTGTAAATAGATATATTTCTTTAACATAGACAAAACAGACAAAAAAAAAAACCTATTCTGACTAAAAACTTATGTTCAAAGCTTTTGAAATATTAGAAAGTGTTACGAAGTATGCGCCTCGGTACAATCTCTGGATCCTGAGGCTCTGGGAAAGGATGAAGGCTCTGGCTCTGGCATGATCAATCTCTAGACTCGCGTTGCGGTGGGTACCTGCAATCACTCCAACGCTCAAGTAAGCAAGGGTGTAAGGAGTATAGTGAATGATAATTGCATGATCTTCATACCAGGGGTGCGGGCTGTTATATAACTGAGGCGGTTGAGGTTGTTCCGTGTATCGCGGCGGTGGGAGAATATCTCGACCCTGCGTCATGCGCGCTGTCCGCGGATTCTGGGATGACTTATCCTGGATAGATAAGATGACCGGGGACCTCGGGGCAGCTAATCCTAGGCAGTTAGGAGGGCGATGATCTCGGGATGGCTTATCCCAAGTGGTTGAGTCGGGTCCGCGGATATGGGCCTGGGTGAGTGGGTTGCTAGGATGGGCCTTTATGGCCCAGTCCGTAACAGAAATAAATAAACAAAAATAGTTTATCAGTGAACCAGGTTGAGCGTTTGAGTGATCCAGTTATTTAATCATAAATTCAAACCTGACCCACTAATTTTTTTTTTTTTTTTTTTGATTTGGTTTCATCAAGCCGAAATATTTGAAATATATTTACCTTCCTTACTGTTACAAAATAGTCGGCACTTTTTTGAAATATGTAGGAATAGAAAACACAGACATTGGCCAATGAAAAAAATTTATTTCTATGCTCATTTTGCACCACGTAGAAGTATATTCATTCCAGTCATAGTATGAAAATATTCCATCTTTCTAAAAAATTATGTAACATTAATTCAAACAAATTTTAGTCATGAGCATTTAATATAATCATGTATGAAACTAATAGGTGAGAGAAAAAGTTAAAATAACATTAATACAAATAAATTAAAATTACCAAATGACTCACAAGAGAAAAGTGTGATTTTATTGCCTAAAATTAAATGTAGAGGATGCTAATATTTTTATATGAAGTCACAGAGATTAACAAAATAAAAGAAGAAATCGTGACAAATATACACTAAGGTTAAGGTGATTCAAGAAGATTAACATTTTTCGCTTTAAAAAAACATGTTGGATATCTGTCTTCATACACTATTGACAGGGACAACAAAAGTTGGGGTAATGAGTCACGTAAAAATGCATTCTTAAATTTAAAATCAACCAGGATCTAGTGCCACCATACTCTGTATAGTTTAAGGATAAAAATTGTATGGCCTAAAATTGTATGTTAAACATAGTGGAAAAACACTAGTAAAGGGACACAACAAAGACTACAGAGAAAATACAGAGAACAAGAAATAATAGAATTGTATTATGAGAATTGTTGTATCTTTACATAGGAGGCTGAGCCTATTTATAGGCTGAAGACTCAACGGCCAAAACACGACGGCCAAAAATAAATTATAATCAATTAATAAGACTAAATCAAATCAAATCAATTATGATCATTAATATAAATTATTCTTAACACCGTCCCTCAAGCTAAAGCTCCCCAAGCTTTAAGCTTGTCATAGTTCAACGGAGGGCTCAGTGGAGCGGAACCAACAAAAAGGAGGCAACAAAGGCTAGACGGAACCAGCGAAGGCAACTGTGGCTGGGCGGAACCAGCGAAGGCAATAGTGGCTGGGCGGAACCAACGAAGGCAACAGTGGCTGGGCAGAACCAGCGAAGACAACGGTGGCTGTGCGGAACCAGTAAAGGCAGCAACGGAGGCAACATCAGGAGTTGGGCGGAACCAACTAAGGCAACTTCGAGAGCTAGGCGGAACTAGCAAAGGCAACAATGATAGGCAACAATTGAGACTACGCGGAGGCAGATTAAGTCAACACCAAGATTATGTGGAGGCGGTTAAGGGGAAAATTTGTGGAAGCGGGAATATGGGTTCAAGGTGGGAACCATGGCTCTGATACCATGTTAAACATCGTGGAAAAACACTAGTAAATGGACACAACAAAGACTACAGAGAACATACAGAGAACAAGAAATAATAGAATTGTATTATGAGAGTTGTTGTATCTTTACATAGGAGGCTGAGCCTATTTATAGGCTGAAGACTCAACGGCCAAAACACGACGGCCAAAAATAAATTATAATCAATTAATAAGACTAAATCAAATCAAACCAATTATGATCATTAATATAAATTATTCTTAACATGGTCTAGTGTCATAATCAGCTGCATCCTGCTGCCTCGATCATATCTCGTATTCGTGAATTGTTGTCAAAGACTTGGGTGGTGCATCTTGATAAGTGCTCAATTTACGCAATTTTGACCTACTAAAATGGCACTTATTCGCGTATGTCTTAAAGAATTATCTAACATAAATCCCCATTTTTTGTAGGTTTATAATATATTTTGAAGAATGGATGCAAGCATATTAATTAAGAAGAATCCCATAAAGAATGGAGCAAAAGGGCAAAAACGAAAAAAGAAGCTAAAAGATGAAATCAGCGAAGGACCGCTCAGCAGTACACAAGAATCTCTCAGCGCATAATGACAAGGACCGCTCAGCGATTGCACCCTGGCAGCTCAGCAATTCTGTCACTGGAGCCACTTGTAGCCGCCGTATTTATTGCGCCAGCTGGAGCCGGCCTGGAGTCGGCGCCGCCCTGCAAAAAGCTGCCGGAACATTTATTAAGCCGTGTGAAATAACAGCGACAACGCCTATCCGCTCAGCAATAACAGCTCAATCGCTCAGCGGTGGTACCCAAACCGCTGAGCGATGACCATCAGAATTTGCCTATAAATAGAGGACCCGAGGCATTCATTTAGAACATCCCTTCTTCCACCCATAGTTCATTCTTTTGCATTTTCTCTTGTACTTCAAAGCTTAGGTTAGTTTAGCAACAAAGAGGAGGCCGGTGAAGGAGCAAGGAGATCAAGGAAGCTTGGCGAACCGCTATCATGATAGCGTGATAACGTGTCATGGTAAGCGTCCAAACCTTGCCTCTGAGATTCTCTTATAAGATGGATTCCTAATCCTCTTGTTGTTGGGATTTTGATGAATATTGTAGTATGATTGTATCCATGTACTTTTGCATATGAATTATTCAGTTTCTATGATTCGCATGAATGATTTCATACTTAATGCTAGCTTGTGTTTAATGTTTTGATTCTTGCTCTGGGACGTATTTGTATGAATGAAAGTTATATTAATTAAGTCATAACCAAGTTAAGATCAATATTGCTATGCTAAGCTAGATTCTAGACTTGAACGTTGTGAACGAAAGTTACAATTATTAGAGTCGGATCTAAATCATTTCATCTAATTCTTGTTTCCGTAACTGGAATAAAGGATTAGCCGTTTTAACATCTGGAATAACGCTGGCGTACATTGTTAAGCTTGTGTGCAAAAGTGACAGTTTAACAAGGGAAACCTGTGATCTTTTCATGCGCGAAAGCAATGAACAAGTTAAGAACTGGTGTCGAGCAATTAATGAAATGATAATTCTGTGTAATAAGTAAATGGATGCATAAAACTATGATATGATTCAATTCCCAACAAGCTTCCGGATCTACCTCTGATTTGTTGCCTATTTACTTTTATGTTGCTTATTTACTTATTATTTAAACTATCAACAAATTTACCAATCCTTCACTTCATTGTTTAATTAACTAAACTCAAGAAAAGTATTTTTGAAACTCCCTGTGGATTCGACTATACCCGACTATATTGCAATTGGATCCCTCGTGGATCTGAAAGCCGTAAAGAAGGATATATTATTTTAAACGAATGAGAGTTCAAATTAAGCTTTCATCTGGAAAGTGCAAATAGGCTTCTGACAAAAGCCTTGAACAAACATGTAAATTTGGCTTTCATCAAAATTGGCGCCGTTGCCGGGGAGTTGCGTCAAAATTACATCGCTTGAGTTTTGTTTGATTAAACAATTGTGAATATTTGTAAAATATTGTATAGTTCTTATTTTGTTATTTTATGAACTTTCTTTTATTTTGTAAACTCTTGTTCTAATCTTATTGGCTAGTGTGAAATTTTCTTAGCTATTGTGAGGTAAAGCTTCAAAAGATCAATTATTATTTGACCCTGAGATTGAAGCTACTTCAAGGAAAAACAGTAAAAAGAAGAAAAAGCAACTGGCCAAAAAAAGAACGGAGCAAGAAGCAACTTCATCATCTTCATCTTCAGGAACCAACCAAGAAGAAACCATGACTGACAACACTGGAGCTGGTGACAACACGGGAACTGGTGCCAATACAAAAGCCAGTGACAACAGGGGTTTTGTAAACTTCACCCCTAGAAACATCATCAGAATGAGCAGAACTACTGGAGCTCAACGAACACCTCAGATGCAACCTGGCCTGGTACAATTATTGTATGCTAATCCGTTTGCAGGTTTGGATCATGAGGATCCTTATGCTCATTTGACAAAGTTTTATGAACTCTGTGGGACCGCGGGAATGTCGAAAGCTGACGAAGCATCTATCTTTTTGAGGATGTTTCCCCTGACGCTGATTGGAAAAGGTAAAGAGTGGTTGCTTGATCAACCACAACATATTTTGTCAAACTGGGATCAATTAGAGGAGAAATTTTGTGCGAGGTATTTTTCTCAGTCCAAACTTATGGATTTAAAAACTGCAATTTCTACTTTTGTGCAAGCACCCGGAGAAAGTCTCTGTGAGGCCTGGGAGAGGTATAAATCCATGCTGAGGAAATGCCCGAATCACGAGTTCGACGCACGAACACAAATTCATATCTTCAGAAATGGACTCCAACAACAGCACAAACTTATGCTTGATGTTGCAGCTGGTGGACAGATAATGTCCAAAACACCTGAAGAAGCCATGTCTATCATTGATTCCATGGCCTTGACAGATCAACAAGGCCAATACCACAGAGGACCCAAAAGAGGAGGAATGCTTGAATTAGGCACAAACGATGCAATACTAGCTCAAAACAAGCAACTCAAACAACAAATTGACGAGGTGAAGAAGACCTTAAGCGAGCTGCCGAAGTAAATCAGAGAAGCTCGAGATTCCAAAAGGCAGTAGGTATTTCAATGTAATATTTGTAATGGCGATCACCCGTCTACTTGTTGTAATTTTAGGGAAGAAGAAGTCCATTATTTAGACAACCAACAAAGGCCGCCCTACCAGAATAATTTCCAAAGAGGGCCAAATCAACAGTCATGGAGACAAGAGGCAGGACTTTTATTCAATAAAGCTCCGCAACAGCCATATCAACCACCCCGCCCGTATCAGAATCAGCCGCCAGTGTATCCAAACTCCAAGATAGAGGAGACATGGAATCAGTTTATGCAACACACGACGATTAATCAAAAGAACCATGACGCCACTATTAGGAGTTTGGAAATACAACTGGGACAGCTGGCCACTGATATGGCGGAATTGAAAAAGGGTAGATTCACGGCCAACACGAAGCTAAATCCAAAAGACTCTTGTCATGGGAGGAGGTCTGATGATGAAGAAGGGAGCTAAAAAGAAACAGGCGTCGAGCTAACGACGTAAAACAAGCGCTGCCTGGGAGGCAACCCAGTGTTTTGTGAGTTTTATTATTTTAGTAGTCTATTAATTTTAAGGTTAATTAAATTTAAGGTGTTAGAATATGTTTTTATGAAATATGGTGAAATAGAATCTAAATCATGTAGTTAAGTTTGAAATTCGAAAGTGNTTTTAGTAGTCTATTAATTTTAAGGTTAATTAAATTTAAGGTGTTAGAATATGTTTTTATGAAATATGGTGAAATAGAATCTAAATCATGTAGTTAAGTTTGAAATTTGAAAGTGCTAATCTTTTTCACCAACGCTAAACTTGAAGCACTTTGATTTTAAACCTAATGATTGATTTTAACCTTTATCTGAGAAAGGTGCACATGATTTTAATTTGAAAGCAAGATTCTTAGCTGTTTAAGAAATGGAAAATTTTGAAGAAAAGAATCTTTCCAAGAAAAGCACCTTATGATCGAAAACAAGGAACATGTTTTATTTTGAGTCCATAAATCATTGTGGGAAATTCTGTCCACAATAAGCGGGGAATTCTGTCCGCAGTTGTAGGAAATTCTGTCTACAAAAGGGTTCAAAATAAAATCATGATCTCTCTAATGCTACTTGGAAGAAAGGGAATTTTTGGATTATTTTTGCAAGCCAGAAAACAACCAATGAAGTTTCCTAAAAACAACAAAAGAAAGACACACTTCTAGAGGATGATGAGCATGATTCTTCAAGGAAGATGAGCCTCTATCTCCTCAACATTGGAGCAAAAGTAGCCCACACTGCAAGGAGGCCACGTCAAGGAAACCCATTCACCATAAACATGGAGCTATTCTAATTTTTCTAGCACCTTAATCACTTTGCTTAGTTAGGATAATTATGTTCTTAAGACTTGTTTGTTTGAAAACAATACTGAGTATTAGTTTATTTTACTTGGTTTGATGCATGAACAAATACCTCATGAATTGAATTGTTTCAGAATCTATAATAGACCTTTGTGAATACATAGATATCATGAACATGTCAATATGCATCTATCTACTTGTTTGCATAAGCATAACCTTGAAGATCTTTTTAAATTAAGGAAATGAAACCTAACCAAGTGAGGGAGTGAGCCTAAACACTAAGTGAGAAATAGAGAGAATCACCATTATTTTTGCACAATTGAATTTGTTTGAGTCTCTAATTTTAATAATTGTATGGAAATAATAGGAAATGATCAAGGCATTCTGTTCATTAGAATTTAACCCACTTGGCCAAATAAAGCCTACCATAATTAGGAATATCCTTTGATACCCCATTTGAGCCTAACATGAGAAAATTTCTTGGTTTGTTTATAATCCCTAAACCTTAAAAGAAAAACAATGACTTCCCTTAATTTCTAAATTAAGAGAGCATTCAATTGGATTATGTGCAAAGATCCAAGGGGGAGACAAGGATGGGTAAAAGTGGAAAGAAATAAAGAAGTTGAATCAAAAGAATAGAAGCAAGCAGAAAAATCTTATTCCCAATCCAAAAACAAAAAGAAGAAAAAGAAAAAGGATTGAGGAAAAGAACAAGGAGAATAAAAGGGTAAGAAACAAAGTTGGAGAAAAGACTGAGAGTTCAAATTAAGCTTTCAACTGGAAAGTGCAAATAGGCTTCTGACAAAAGCCTTGAACAAACATGTAAATTTGGCTTTCATCACATCTTCAACACATCTTCAGAGAGTCCAACCATGTTGCAGATTGTCTTGCTCATCTAAGTCATAGTCTACCTTCCTTTGAGGTTTCTTACTTTGACACAGCGCCTGCGGCTACTCGCCCTCTTCTTTTGAATGATTTGAGTCAGATTGTGTGGCCTCGTAGAGGCTAGTTTGTTTGTTGTTTGTTTCTTTCTTTGGGCTTTAGCCCCTTTGTCTTCCAAAAAAAAAAAAAAGAGCGGCGAGGCTCCAATCCGTGTACCACTCGCATTTAAACGATTTAGAGTGGGGTAGGTAAATTTTTTAGATGAGTTAAAACTATGTGTTTACTCTTTCTAAAATATTATAAACTAAAATTAAAGGTTGATAATATTTTTTTAAAATATACACTAAATGTATTTTAACAACATATAATAATTTCTATAACTTTTGTATGAACTATATGATTGAATAAACAATTGTGGTCAAATTTAGTTATTAATTGCAATGTTTTGATATAAACTTATTTTGTATTTGAATCAAATATGGGTCATATATATTTATAGAGATGATTTAGGTGAGAGTGAATTTTCAGCCATTCAAGATCAATTCCTAAAAAGGAAATGTATTAGAATTCATTTCAATTCATTAATTCCTTCTCTCTCCTATATAATATATTTCCTTTTGAATATTTGATCTTGACCATACAAATACAATCCAGTGGCTGAAAATTCATTCTCATATTCTCACATAAAAAAAACTCATTCTCACTTGAATCATCTCATGTGTGTGCGCGTGTGGAATTTGATAATCTGGACAAGTTCATGTGGAGGTTGACATTCTCTGCATTTTAAAATCATTCAAAAACCCAATCCTCCTTTTATAAAATCAAATTTTGATTATGGGCAATTTGATATTTTTGTTTCCCACCCATTAATTGTTAACACATCTTATTTCATGAAACCTTACACGCTTTAAGAATGTGCCCCTCACCTACAGGGATAATTTTAGTGCTATTTTTGCCATTCAATTCTTTGGGGATCTTGACGAATATTTGGGTTTTCCCCTTCTAAAGGGTGTGTGAAAAATATCTCATTTTGTAGGTATTATGGAGAAGATCAATAATAAGTTGGCCAGTTGAAAAGGCGGTCTCTTAAATAGGGCGGACAAAATATGTTTGGCTAAATCGGTTATCTTTTCCATCGCTGCCTACACTATGTGATAGGGGGCTATATACACTACAAGAAATATGACTATTACCGTCAACAAATTACCGTCAGACGTGAGCCGATGGTATTACCGTTGGTAAACGCAATAAATCTGACGGTAACCGGCTCGCGCAAAAAGAATCGGGAAAGAGGCATTAGATTACGGTTGGTAAAAAAATCTGACAGTAACACCAACAGTAATTGTTCGCGGGAAAGAGTGCGAAAAACTTACCGTCAGCATTAACCGATGGTAAAAAATGTGAAGTTTTGTTTATAAAAAATAAAAATCATTTATGTCGGTCACTGCAGACGGTAAATTCAAGCCAATTATAATCTACCAGGTGTGTAGGACTCACTTTACCTTCGGTCCTGACCGACGGTAACGTCTTGGAAATAGGAACTGACACATCTTCCACACCGTTCAAACCAGCCATAAATATCCAGTTATCGTCAGACCAAACTGCCGGTAACTATCTCGGAAATAACCGCCTCAGGGAAGACCCAAAACCCCAATTGGATGACTCCCGACCAGTGAGCGGCGTTGACGCTATACTGAGATGGACAGGAATACAAGGCCAGGTTGGTCAGCTCGAAGCGTGCACGGACGCAAGGTCGGGGCTACAACGAGCACACTGGAGGGTCTGCTAGCTTACCCGATACGCGACAGAGAATGGTATATATTTTATGATAAAGTAGAAGTTAATTTATTAGTAATGTATATATTGTAGCTTTCATATATGTTAATTAATTTAGTTGGTACTTATATATTTTAATGTTATTTTCAACTAAATATGAAGGCAAAAACTCTTGGAAGGCCGCCGACTGATGCGAAACTGTTTCGAGAGACCCACACGCTAAAAAGCGGCAAGTCGAGGTGGGTCGATGTGCACTCAGAGGCAACCGCATTTTGAATTCTCTTTGGTATTGTTTTTTAATAACTTTTCATAATAACATTAATTTTTATCAATTATTTACGTAAGCTGCATTTGATAGAGCTTTTTTGGAGGCTTAGACACAGCAGACTCAAAGACCCCCTGGCAGTGTACCCTCTCTCGTGGACGAGGAGGAGATATGGAACTGCGTGTCCGGCGGTCGAAACCATAATTGGGTTTATGCCCGAGGCACACAGCTGAATGTTAATGTCAGGGGGCGCAGGTAGATCTGCTTCTGGGTCTACTGCGGGTACACCAACAGCGTCTGACGAGCTCCGAGAGAGAGTGTTCAAGATGAACCAGGAGTTGCATCATCAGGCGTTGAGGTTGGAGGAGGAAAAGCAGAGGTAGAAGGCGGAAAAGAAGAAACTAAAGGGGAAGATGAGGAAGCAAAAAAGAACAGCTAAACCAAGTTCTCCAGGGGTTTATGCACGCCATCGGTGGGTCTGCGATAGGAGGGAGCAGTATGCAGAATCCCCCTAGAGCTTCCCCACTCCTCATCCTCTTCGTCCTCCAAGAGTGAAGATGAAGACCCTCCAGTTGATTTAGGAGAATAAGTTTTTAGTTTGTTAAGTTTAAACTTTTTAATTAATGTGATATTAATATTTTTGTAGTTTTTGATAAATATATATTTTTTATTCGATTAGAAGTTTTTTTATTAATTTTGTATGGTGTTAGTATGATAAATTGATAATGTATATGTTATATTTAAAGTGCATTTGTACATGCAATAAATTAAATTGCTAACTAACAAGTAATAATAAACAATAATTAAAATAACAAGTACAAGTCAACTTATAAATAATAATTAACAAGTAATGATAAATAATAATTAACATACATGATTAATATATAGTTCATATTGTTGAGAGTTTTACCGTCAGATTTTTTCGACGGTAAGCGTGACACAGTGGCATTGGGTTTAGGGTATTACCGTCGGTAAGTTTGACTAATCGACGGTAATCTTTGCATGTAAATGCTTCATTTTATGATCCTCGGTACCGTCAGCTACTACCAACGGTAAATAATACACAAAACACAGCGTGTGTTTTGACATGGAATGTTGCGTTTGGACAAAATTGGTTTCCGTCGGTTATTGTGATACCGAAGGTAATGAAATTTTTTTTGGCACTAAATTTTGGCGCCTTTTATTTGGTTACCATCAGATATACCGACGGTAATACGTAAATTCAAACGCTGCGTTTTGGGGAGCTCTTTACTGTTGGACATTGCCGACGGTAATAGGTGTAATGAAACGTTACGTTTTGTGCCTCGTTATTACCGTCGATCGTTACTATTACCGGCAGTCGTGTCTGACGGTAATGTCTCAGACCAGAACACTTAAGCAAATTTCCTTTCTCTTCTTTTCATTTTCTTCTTCCTTCTCCTCCTCCTCCTTCTTCTTCTTCTCTTATCTTCCTCCATTCTCTTCACACCACCAACACAACCACCACCATTGCCACAATTCCACCACGCCACCACCATTGCCTCTTGTTTCACACATTGATTGGTTCGTTAGTTTTTTTCTCCTTTATTTCTTTTTATTTTTTTAAAACTATGTCTTGTTTTCTTTACTATGTGAGGTTTTCCTTCGTTTTTTTATTACCTTTTGGTTCATTTTTTGCTATGGACTTGTAGCTTTCATATATGTTAAGATATGTTAGGATATGAGCTTGTAACCAGGTACTAATATAATTCCTATTGGCATTGTAGCTTAATTACGAGATTGAAGATTAAAGGAGATTGCTGTTGAAAGCTTTTTACACTCTCGTTTTTTAAATATATGTCCTTCTTTACAGCTTTCAGATTCATAAGGAATCCAATTACAGTATAGTTGTATCCACAAAGAGTTGCAAAAATACCGTTCTTGAGTTTGTTAATTAAATAATAGGGTGAAGGATTGATGATTTGATATTTAGATAAATAAATAAATAATAGCAAAGATAAATAGGCAACAAATCAGAGACAGATCAGGAAGCTTGTTAGGATTTGAATCCTATTATAGTTTCATGCATTCATAACTTAATACATCAGACTTATCATTTCATTGATTGCTCGCCACCAGTTCTTAACTTGTTCATCGCTCTCGCGCATGAAAAGATCACAGGATTCCTTTGTTATGCTGTCACTCTCGCACACGAGCTTAACAAGTACACCAGCGTTATTTCAGATGTTGAACGACTAATAACCCTAATTCTATCTGCAGCAATTAGGTTTATTAGATGAATTGATTTAGTTCCAACTTATGATGCCACTTTCGCACGCAATCATGCAATTTGAAATCATGCTTTAGGTAGCTAATCTAAAATAAGCATTAAGTGTAAAATCGATTCAAGCAAATCATAGAAAGTGATAATTTCATAATGTAAAAGTTCATGGATACAATCATACTATAATAGTTATCAACATCCCAACAACAA
>QANU01028627.1:99235-140276 GCA_003254905.1 Nissolia schottii | reverse complement strand
TATTAAAAAAATATTTTAAAAAATTATTATGTTACAAAAATATTAGAAGCACATAAATTAGAAGCACAAGTTCAATATTTAAGACAGGAACTCATAAATTAGAAGCACCAGTTCAATATTTAAATTGTTGCGGCGGGGGGCAGTGGGTGCAAAACAGCGTGGCGCGGAGGGGGGCGAAGTGGCGAACGGCGCCGGTGCAGTGAGGGCAGGAAGAGAACGTGCGTGGTGAAAGCCGAAAGGCACGAAGCAGCAGTGAGGGTGAGGGAGAGTGGGAGATTGATGGCAGTGAGGGTGAGGGAGAATGGAGGAAGCAGCAGTGACGGGTCGAGGTCGAGGAAGCAGCAGCGATGGAAGCCCTAAGTTCAGAGTGCAAACGGCGTCGTTCTCTAGCAAAACGCGCGTGCCCATCAGAAGCGCAAAACGGCGTCGTTTTGGCAAGGCAAAACGACGTCGTTTTGCAGTTTTGAGGCCCAGACAGCAAAATTGTAAAAACGCCACTAAAATCACGATTTTGTACGATTTTGTCCGATTTTACCCGATTTTACACAGAAACGATTTTACACCCGATTTAACAAGATTTCACAACCTGAGATCGTAAAATCGTACGATTTTATGATTTAAATCTCGATTTTAATAACCATGGCTGGAGTGTAGACTTAACAGTATTCTCGAGCATTTGATAAAACAAATAAACTCAAATTGCTAAAATGTAAGCTTACGCAATCCTCCAACCCTACATTCATGTGTGAACGATATAATTCATCATAGTTGCACTTTTATATAAGATGGTGCTGATGTTGCCCCTTCACATGTAAATAATATCGTGCTACAGTCATATTTTAAAGAGGCAGGGTAGAATTGTGTTAGTGTGTGCTTCGCAATATAATATAATATAAAGTATCATTTAATAGATGAAAAGATGGATAATTTGGTCGAGCAATCATCAAATGGTCAGAAGCTAGGCTCATAGGGCGCCACAGCATAGCATGAATAATTAGAGCAATCATAGAGCTTGCAATGATTATATATGGACATAAGACTAACCTATCATTTTTGAGCACACACAATAAAAATAAATGTCACTTGATAAGACAAAAAAAAGTTAATAGTACATACAATAAAAATAGTAAGACTTATTTTTATTTTTGTGTGTCCAAAAATAAAATGTTAAATCTTATACACACAAAATTATTTGATCTTTGTGAATATGGGTCAATGACTACCTCTCCTAAAGACATAAATCCTAAGCCACATGGTCATAGAAATTTTTATTTCATACAATGTCAAGAATCATTATTTTTCCAGAAACTTATACATGTGGTTAGCAACTTAAATGGTTTTTTTATTTGATAATCAAATGGCATTACAGAAAATTCAAGTTGGAATAGTAGCTCTTTCTGCCTACGAAGTCACAACACAAATATTAGAACAGAACAAAATATATCAACAAAATTAGCTGACCAATAATTAAATTAAAATGTAATTTTCAGTCATTTGCTAAATTGACAGGAGAGGGGGAAAAAGTCACATTAGACCATTAGTACAAATCCTTGGCCCATTCATGTTAGCAAAAATACAAAATAGATTCATACATAGCTCAATTTGATTTGTTTGCTACACCTGTATAATAGCAGTGTGTCATTATCGGCAATTTTCAAACGAAAGAGCAAAGGCAGGGGGGCTTCCCTAATTGAAATTTGATTCCTTGTATGGTCATTATCTTAGACTTGAGGAGGCAAGGGAGTTAGACTAGAGAAACGGACAATAAATGACCACTGAATTGCGTGTCAAATGGCTATTGATCAAGTGAAAAATCTTCTGTTGATTGTGACTATTTTTGAATTGAATTTTGCTTTATCTAAGTTTTTTTTTTCTTGAATGTTTTTGGTAAAACCAAATAAGAGAAGTAGTTTTGCATTATTTATGTTGCGCATTTCCTTGTAAGAGTTTAGTTTACTTGGCAAAAGGTTACAAATGCAGGATAGGAAAAAGCTACAACGGCCATGCAATAAATCCTGTTATCATTTGGCGACCAAATTGTGGTAGCCAACAAAATTTGAATTTACGTAGGTATACAAATAGAACTTAGCAAGTATCATAAATAAATAAAGGAGGAAGGGAATGTGCCAAGGGGAGTAGGAACACCAACAAAATCTCGTGATTTGTATAAGTAGAACAAAAGCTAAAATAATATAGATTTTTATTCTACTTTAGAAATTATGTTTAATAATGTTTGATCATAGGACTTCGCATATATTACCCAAAACCCCTCACTACTAAACCAATCATAAATTATTATTTAATTCAACAATTCATAATAAGTGTTGCATTTATTTTGGTTTCAATTAATCGTCCCAAGTTGAAGGTGTTCAGTATTTTCCTTACATTACAATCCAATCGTAATTGTTAAATTCGTTTCGTTTACTCATATGCACCGCCAAGTCACCGGTTAAACCACCAAGGATTTAAATAAATAAATATATTAAAGTGAAATGGATATATATATATATATATAATTATTGAAGCCATAAAATTTTATTAAACTCGACCCAGTCATCAACTTGGCCAAAGCATTAGTTTAATCGCTTAAATTGAATATAATTAAAGTACATTAAGTATGTGTTTGAAAAAATTATAAAACTAAACTTATTTTAATAATTATTTATTTAAATAATTGTTTTTTATACAATTGATTAGGTAATAATCAATATATATTTAAATACTTTAACTAAAAAATTGTTTTAAGATAATCTAATTTATTTGAAAAATAAATTAAGATTATTTTTTTTCACCGTGTCTTGATGTTCCCAAACACGCTAAAACTCACACAAAATAATTATTACAGGAATACTTAATACAAAAACATATATATTGCTCGCTACATGCCTAGATGCATTAGATAGTTGGGGCTCTGATTTCTTTGGCGACAACAAAAGGAAAATCAGCCAGAAAAACATAAGGAGTTGGAAGCACTTGACGAAGGGGAGAAATCAGTGGAAATGGTAGTGAGAATAAGGGAAGGTGCTCGATGTTCTTAACCATGGAGCAAAGTTGATGACCTCAACCACACTCATCTTTGCCTTGTACCTAAAAAGCCCAAAGCACACAGGAATTTTGGCCTATTTCATTATGCGATGTTTTGTTTAAAATTGTTACAAAAACAATAGAGAATTGGTTGAAAGTTGTTTTGCCACGTATTGTGGTCCCTTATCAAAGCGCCCTTGTTTTTGGAAAATTAATAACTGATAATGCTCTTATTGCCAATGCGATTTTTCACTATATGAAATAGAAAAGTATAGAGCAATCCATGGGATTAAGGTGGCTCGTACAACACCTGAAATATCTCATTTGTTCTTTGAGGATGATAGTATCATTTTTTTTTCGTGCCTCTATTGAGGAAGTGGAATCAGTAAAGCAGGTTCTTGAAGCCTACCAAGCAACATCAAGCAAACTTGTCAACTTAGACAAAACAGAAGCCTCTTTTAGTCGGAGTGTGCCTATAGACAAACAAAATTTTGATCCAAGGATGGCTGAATGTAAAGGCGGTGGAGATCTTCTCAAAATATCTACGTCCACGCTTGGAGAGACCCTCACTTGCACTTGTGGAAAAATAATAAAAATTATTATTTTCCAATGCATGACAAGACTCATAAGGTAAGACTCTATTTATAGGAGAAGACTAGCATCCTTACTCTCCAAAACTAGCAATGTGGGACTTTGAAGTCGGCATTAAGTGCCATTACGCTGGACTAGTGCAACCATGATGGACTAACACCATTGCACTGGTGTTGGTGGAGTCTGGCGCTATGGCGCCCTCCTGGCGCCTTTGTGTTGCTGATGGGGGTCCAAAGTCAACATTGTTTTTATTATGATGGCCCATTACAAGTTATTTTAGGTACTCTATCCAATACTTTAAGGTCACTAAATGCATAGATCATCGCATTCTCTATTCCTTAAGACATTTAGTCCTCAAATGTCACAAAACTCCTTCCTTATGACTCTTCCACACTTCCATTGTGCTACTTTGACTTTCCTTAACCTATCCTTATAATTGCTCACTTGACTTCCTAACATTTGCTTACTAGGCATGAGGATAAGGAGCGAAAGAAGACACGACTGACATAATGACAAAATTGACATAGCTAATCTTGGCATGCTTACTTGGCTCTATACATGGTTGGCTCTTCTAACTAATCCTAGACATGACATGGTTTACATCCTACAAACCTTAGGTAACGTCACGCCTTGTATAAATCGGGCGCCTACCATTTACACAATTTTAACTTCACTTAAGGAAACTTGCTCCAATAAACACCGGGAAACCTATTGTTATGATACCACATTGGAATGACTCGAAAATCGTGACCGACATGCAAGGGATTAGTTCTGTTATGAAAGCCTGTTAAAACTCTTTTTCATAAAAATATGTATTTTAATCCTTTAAAACATTACTGAAATCTCTTTACAAAAAAAATAAACTGTTACAATTGTTGCTTTGAAAATATAAAAATTATTATACATGTAAAATATGCGACACGGACTGAAAATCTTGCATGTATACAATTGGAGCACTCAATACACTGACTTAATTATAAAATAAAATAAAATCTAACATAATCCTAAGCATAGTTTCACGTCAAGGTGACTACTTACTCAAGAATACTGATGTCACTGCAACTGATCATGGCCTCCATGAAACTCTGCTTCTACATCTTAACCTGCAACTGGAGGGAGAGTTGAAGAGTGAGAACTTTGGGGAAAGTCTTAGTGAGCGAACGATCACCTATAACACCCATGGGACGTTTCGAAACATGGACACACATATGCAATACATATATTACTTATTATGCAAAAACCTTATAATATCATAATATTAATAACAAGCTTTCATAAAAACATTTAAAACAAATAGTACTTGGGAGGTATTTAGATAGAAGGATCCCAAACAATATAGTCTAGCTATATGATGATGATGTCCGCGCCTCATAGTCTTGCCTTATTCTACATGATACATGACACCGAGCTTCATGGGCTTACCTATGTCGAGGCTTCAAAGTCTTGCCCTATTTGTTCTATATGCCCGAAACATATTCTACATGACGATCATACAAGGTATACCATGGACAACATAGGCTGTCGTTGACTTACAATTCTTTTCCTTTTATTAAAACATAAAATATGAGTCATGCGTGTTCGAGAAGACAGATATATAAGCAAGCGATAGAGTCTATAAGACTTAGGCTTTTAATGACATATAAGGAAATAGTGCATAACATTCCTTCATATATATACATACATTCACATGGGTCCATAAATAGTTACACATTTGCTTATACTTACCAATTACAATTACTACACTTAAGAGCTAATGACATAACTAATCCATTTAGCTAGTACAAAATACAACACCACTAAACTACGACTCGTAGATATAGATTATCGTCCTTTTGCTTCCTTGGAATCTCTTGACGCCAAGACCTTCAGTCCTCTTGTGATGCCTCCTCCTCTCCGATGTACTTGTCGTACTCGCCTGGAATCATAAATGAGTAGGGGATGAGAATGTTGCGTTCTCAGTGGGGATCCTAGGGCATAACTATTCGTTTTCGCTTTATTTATGATCCATGCCACTCAGAAGATCTCTAAGTGTCAAGGTATACTAAAGTCCTTACTTATTATTATTATCCATGCTAATCCTGAGCAGTTTTATCTAATTTAATAAGTGATCAAGGAATTCTAGTCTTTTCATTACCTAGCAAAGGAGGACTTATCGTGCTTACTAATCCTATTAGCTTGAGCCATGTGACGTCGGACCACGTACTCTCATATTTTATAATCTTTATATAGGCAGTCTTAGGAATCATTTGATAGTGCCTTATAGCGTATACATACATAATCATATACATACATCACACTTTCTGAAACTAATTCTTAATACTTATACGAATAGAACAATGCACGTTCTTGCAAGCTCCTACCTATAGGAACACTGACCATCCCTCCCCTGCAAGCCTCTACTTACAGGAAAGAGACCATCCCTGCAAGCCACCTACCTACAGAAATATAAACCATCCCTCCCCTGCAAGCCTTTACCCACAGGAAAGAGACCATCCCTGCAAGCCACCTACCTATAGGAATACAGACCATCCTTCCCCTACAAGCCTCTACTTACAGGAAAGAGACCATCCTTGCAAGATACCTACCTACAGGAATACTGACCATATCTTAACCATATCTTCCTTGCGGGCCTCATACCATGCAAGAAAGTAGACATGCGTTCCCTACAGACCTCAAACCATGCAGAAAAGTAGCTGTGAGAGGGGATTTCCTATTCATATAACATGTTCATATATCTTCAAGGCATATCGGGCCCACTATGGCTGGAACCTTCTTAAGATCTTACATTTTTCCCTCAGGTTCATTTATGATCTTTACAAAATTTTGTGATTAACTTCTAGTTCTCTAAGGTTTTCCTAGAATCCTAATGATAACCATTACCTCATGTGCAAAATATCACAGATACAATACATAATATACAGTTGTTACATAAACTCTTCATGCATAAATTTAGGTGAAGTAGTGTTTGTTGGGATATGCAGGACCTCAAGGATTCCTCAGGGTGCTCAGCTACCCTGTCAGTAGTCTCCCAGCGACCTAGGGTTCTCCAAGTAGCTCAGCGCCCTATCCAGGGTTGCTCAGTGAACACTAGGAACGCTCAGGTCGCTCAGCAGTTAACACAAAAATATGTTCTGCAGACTTGCTTCTTTGCTTGTTTCTCTCGTTTCCTCAAACTTTTCTCAGGCATTCCTCTTAGGGGTACTCACAACATATTCCAACAATACACAAGGAAACACCATGAACTTTCAAAAACCATAAAAGCAACATATATACCTCCACCACACAACATATCACACTTAACAATATATATAACAAATAACATTACACACATAAACCACGAGAGTGCTGGTTTTGCCTAGTTTTACCCACTTGTGAAGAATGTTTGGCGTTGGTGAAGAAAACTTGGAGTGGAGCCCTAATAAGCCTTGAGATTCCCAAGCTTGTTGTCACCCTTTTCCAAGATGAAAAACTCGAGAATAGAGGATGGTGGTTGTTCGGTTCTTGTAAGGGAAATGATGTGAGTTTTCTTGGTTACAAATGGGAGAAAATGAAGAGGCGAAGATGGTTGTGTATGGGCTTTGTGTGGTTCGGTTTCCTCTTGGAGAAAAAGGGAAACAAGGAAGAAAATGGAGAAGAGGATGGATGCACAATGGCTATGGTTTTTGGTCTTGAAAATGAGCAAGGAAAGAAAACAATTTGGAGAAGGAAATGGAGTTGGAAGATGGAGGGCTGAAGGCTACGGGAGAGTGAGCTAATTTTACAAAAGGAAGTGAAATACATAAAGAAAAATTGCATAGTGCAAATAGTGGTGCATAGTGAGAAGTATGGGTTGAGGTAAGGTGGATTATGGTGTGTGTAAGAGTTGGTGAGTGAATTAGGGAAGAGACTTTGACTAATGAATGCTGAAATTCCAGCATTTCAGCCGTGGGTGTGTGTGTGATTATCTTATTCAGTGTGTGTTTGATCGTGTTCAGTCGTTAACTGTCTGTGTACGTGTATTATCATACGTGCGCGACAAATTAACGGATATCCTAAAAATTTTCTAATCATAAAAACACTTTATATTAATTGTCCTAATAAAGACTTTAAATTAGTCCAAGGTATTCGTAAATTTTCTTTCATAAAAGTGTGTTACGGGTAACCTTCGATACGTATTTAAATTCCGGCAACGACAGAAAATTGATCCGGATCTCGGGAAATTACCATTACCTTGACTGGCATTTTTAGAAAATAAAATTTGTGATTTAATTTTCCAGTCTAAATAAATGGCTTGTATAGCTATTTATTACGCGAAATCCTTTCTAAAGAAAAAAGTGGAATGTTACACTCATAGTACTTGGCTTAGATTATTATGCCAACTTCGTGGTTGACGACCTACATGCTTCTTAATTAAAGCAATAATAGTTTTTTTGACAACCTCGACTTGCCCATTAACTTGGCCGTAGTATGGGGGTCAAAGTCAACATTCTAATATTTCAAGAGCTAACATATTCCACAACTTTCTTCCTTGTAAACATTGTACCTTGGTCGGTAGTCAATGTTTGAGGAATCCCAAATCTATGAATAATACGCTTTTCAATGAAATTTCTTATCTCATCTTGGGTTACTTCTTTCAAAGGAATAGCCTCTACCCACTTACTGAAACAATCGATCCCAACTTGGATAAAGTTGTGTCCTTCAGATGGATTAGGAAATATTTGTCCTATAAGGTCATGTGTCCATCCTCTAATAGGCCAAGGTTTCACGATAGTGTGCAACTCTACTGCAGGGACGTGCTGAATTTGTCAATGCTTTTGGCACTCTTGACAAGACTTTGTGTACTTCATACAATCCTTTACTAAAGAATGCTAATGAAATCTTTGTCTATTCGACGCCCCTACATTTTTTTCTCTTACTTATGCGCCCCACAAATTCCTTCTTGTACTTATGCAAGGGCGTAATAAGCTTCTTTCTCACTTAAAGAAGCAAATAAATTGTCATTGATGGATTTTTTAAATAAAGCATTACCTAAAATAACATAATTAATTGCTATATGCTTTATTTTTCTATTTATGTCGCCTGTTGGATTCTTTATATATTCAACAAAGATACATTTTAAAAAAAAAACTGCTGCATAAAAAAAAATTAAAAAAAGAAATTATCCAAAAAAAAAAAACTACGAAAACTAAATTTCAAATGATAATTATGAAAATTTTAAAATTATGCACTAAAAGTGGTTATTGATATCACAGTCATAGACAACTGAATCTCGTGATCTTTCCACCTCGAATCCAATCGCGAGATTCAGCAGTGAAACGAAACGTTTCGTTTTCGTCGAAATCGAAACGCTGCTTCCGTTCACTTCCTCAATCAGCTTCAGCAGTTTCTTCCTCGCCAAAAATCTCCGTAAGTCCCTTCTCTTTCTCAGGTCATCGATTCCCTTTCCATCAATGTTGCTCAGTTGAATGTGATCTCGAAATTGAGCTGTTTTTCTTTTTTCGTTGCTTGATTTCATTGACTATCTGCAACTGGTTGATGCTGTGTCATGAAAATCGCGTAATGAATGGTTACGGGGATTTCTTGATCGATGTTACTTATCTTAATTTGTATGTTTTCTCAATTACATGAGTGCCTTGTTTGGAATTTTGCAACTGAATAATAATCTGTGATGCTTGAAGTGATTTTAGCTCCATGGTTTTGGTGTTTCCAAAGCATGTTTGGCAACATTACTTTAGGTGAATACTAAATTAGTTTTTTCCCCCTCAAAAGCTGGCTCAAAAAGCTTTTGGATTATGAGCAGTTTTGAATCTAAAGTAAGCTAATCCAGACATATTCACGTCTCTGTAACTGGCAGCAAGGGGTTTGATTCTTTCAGATTATGTAATTTATGATTGGAGCTGGTGAACGGCGTGTGGTCGATGAAGTGATGGATGGCTTCAGTTTGTTAGAGAAAATAACTTACAGATTAGAATAGCTCAGATTTTTTTGTTTTTTTGGTTACTTGGGTTTAAATCAGGGAAAAATCTATTTTGCTAACTGTTGTGCCATACCTTAGGCTGTGTTTGTGAGTTTTGTTTTGGAGGGAAAGGAAAAGAAATGTTTTAGGGGGGCTTAGTCGTGATTTTTACATGTCAAAATCATAATTAAGTCCCCCAAAACCTTTTCTTTCCGTTCCTAGCCACTCCAAAACAAAACTCGCAAACGCACTCTTAGGAGCCATGAATGTTCATCGATGCTGCCTGCATTGAACAATAGAAATGTTTTAGAGAGAGGCTCTATGTGTAACATCTTGAAATGTTCATGGATTACTTTGAAATGATTGAGTATCCTGTTTAAACTAGCTATTTGCCATTAAGGTGGAGCCATATTTAACCCTGTATGTACCTCTATACTGATTTGTGTTTATGTTATTTTGATGGTGAAGATTTGTGACATATGATAAAATTTTAGACTACTAGAGTATTAGGCTATTTTAGGGATGATCCTGGTAGGCTTAGAATGTGGATGTGGAATGTTGGATGCCGTCTCTTTTGGTATAACTTTTGATATAAGTATATTGTATGTTCAAACTTTATCCATGTTATCTTCTGTTGGCATACTGCTGAACTTCACACCCTAGCATTATTTACTATTGATTTCTTGTTTACTGACCGTGTTTCTATTTGATATTTCAGAATATTGTAAGGTTTTAACCGTTGATTCTGGTCTAGTCAACCCGGAAAGTTTTAATTCAAGTTTCTAAATATATAGAGCAATGAGTTTTGTTTTCCGAGGAACAAGAGCAGGCATAGAAAATGGATTTCCAGGATTTATACCTGAGAGGCGTACTTTGGTATGTGTACCAGTTATCGGCATAAATGTTTTAGTGTAGCTGACATATGTGAGGATTTATTGTTTATGTTTCCTTGCTTTGTCAATATAAAATCATTATCATATATGTAGTTTATTTAATAACATCAACTTAAACTTACTATTGATTTCAATTTTTTCTACAGCGTGTTCATGCAGCGCGACCCAGTAATTCCAATTCACTGACTTTTCTTGTAACAGGTATAAATATTATTTCATTTTGTGTTTGTTGGAGCAAATTTTGTGTAGATCAATCCTTTTCATATATCTTCTTCAATGTCACATTCACGACTTAATGCTTATATGTTTCAGTTCTCCTGTTATTCATGATACTGAACTCTCACCAGATGTCACCGAATTTCCTAGTAAGTTCTTCAAGATGTAAACAAGGCATGCGAGTTTTTTCTTGAAAAAGTGACATTTGTAAATTATTAAAATGAGGTATTTTTTTCTATTTGTAGCTCTGGCTAGTGCTTGGAGTTTTCTTGATGGCTACAATGTTAAGAATGTATGCAACATGGCAACAGCTTCAAGCGCAGGCCCAAGCACAGGCAACAGCAGCTAGTGGCCTTCTTGGCCACACTGAATTGCAGTTGCATATGCCACCATCAATAGCACTTGCAAGCCGAGGGCGTTTGCACGGCCTCAGACTCCAGCTTGCACTTCTTGACCGGGAGTTTGATGATCTAGGTTTTGTAGTTATTTTCATGATATAAATTCCATCTTTGCTACTTATGAGATTTTTCAGAACTTGCTGAAAAACAATTCTATAGTTAATTTATGTGATCACTTTACATATGTTATGGAACATATTAATAGAGTTTGTCCCCCATTTCAGATTATGAAACCTTAAGAGCTCTGGATTCGGATAATGTTTCTACTACACCTTCTATGACTGATGAAGAGATAAATGCTCTTCCTGTCCACAAATACAAGGTTTCTGATCCCCATAGGTGAGTAATTAATCATATCAGTTTTTATATCCTTCTTAATGAATCTTGATATCCTAAAGTAGTAAAATTGTTGCCCAAAATGATGCAGCAATCTAGCTCCTTATTGTCTTTCATCATTCTAGCTCCCTATTGTCAAGTCATCAATCAAATTTGAAAGATAGAATTGCGGGTTAGAAAAAAACAAGAAATTATGTTACTTTAGATTGTGAATGATACAGCTTTTGTTGTTATTAGTTCTTTTAAATTTGATTGATGACGTGGAAATGCTGATTTGAGACTGCCATGTCATTTGGGACAAGAAATTTGGTATTTTTTGGGATGCCTATTATTAACCTATCCTATCTTATGTGGCCAATATGGTAAAGTAGAGTTTCTTAAACTATTCTTTCTACATGTCAATTTAGAAAGCCAGTTTTAAAGGGAATTTACTCCTTGATTTATCCATATGCGATTACAAAATTATAAACTGATATTTTGACAAGAGGCTGCTTTTGCTTACAGCAGTAGTTCCTCAATGCAACAGGCTTCGTCTTCCACTTCTGCTGAGGTATCACATCCTTTTTCTCTCTCAATTTTCGACACCGGTCACTTGTAACTTTTTTATTTTTATGAGCTATTAGTCTGAAGTGACAGGTTGACATAATTTATTTTATTCCTTTTCTTTTGTATCAGAAGAAGCAAGATAATTCAAATGCAGGGAGCATGAAGGCCTCTGATGATGAGCTCACTTGCAGTGTATGTTTGGAGCAAGTCAATGTTGGAGATGTGCTCCGTAGCTTGCCCTGCTTACATCAGGTTCGTTTCATAGCCTAGTAATTTATAACTTCTTTGCAAATAATTTTGGGTTCCTATTTGTATAATGGTACATCTGTCTGTTCAACTCTGCTTACTTTCACCTGTTTCTACTATATGCAAGAAGTTAATAACATATCAAGTCACTCTGAACTTTATGAGAAGGAAGAGGAGACTTTTCAATGTCAAATTTTAATCACCATTTTTCTGCTAAGTGTCAAAATCCTGTCAACTGTCAACTTCAGTAGAACTTGGATATGAAGAATTATTGCTAACTCTGCCATTGCTTTTTTAAAACTTCCTTTTCTGTGGATGTTCTATTATGAACTAGAGAGCCATTTACACTCTCTCCACAGAAGAGACACATGTGATGAGGTTATAAGCATGTTTTGTTCAGCCTTTTGGTCAAGTGAATTTGCCGACTTTATCCTTGGTTATGTTTCCGTCATTGTAAACCAAGTCCAAGATATTTGGGTCTCTGGAAAAGTAAATTTTGGTGTGCACATGCTTATGAACAATTACTGACTGTTTTCCTGAGAAGTTCAGTAAGAATAGAGTTTTACTAAAATCTTGTGGTTGATATTTTGTTTTTGCTTATTTATATGAATATTCTGAGACGTTATTTATAAAATTTTTTTTTCAAGTTTCATGCTAATTGCATCGATCCCTGGCTGCGACAACAAGGGACATGCCCTGTCTGTAAATACCGAGCAGGATCTGGGTGGAGTGAGAGTGGACATGATGATATCGCAGACATGGTTTGAATACCTCCTCTAATTTTTATTCATGTATGTTTATAATCTACTAAAACTCTGTAATTTATTCTCATCACTGTCAAAATTAGGGGCTTATGACTAGTATTTGTGTTATTACCCTGACATAGGGATCTGAGAGGTAGCTGAGTAATGTGTTAAACTATTGAAGTTATAAAATTTGTTTACCCCGTGAATTACAAAGTTTCTTGGACCTCTGGAAAACTAGATAGCATAGGTAATTATTTCTTTGGCTTTGTGTATTTGTGTGCATAGAAGTTCTTGTGTGCTCTTAAAACAAGATATTTCTCTTATACACTTCCATTTATTACTTGACACATCACCAAATTTGTCTCCTAAAGTACCAACATACATTGATATGTCAAGCAATAAATAGAAAAGAACAAGAAGAGTCTCTTGCTCCAAGAGTATACAAGAATTTCTCATGTTGGTGGTACATTTAGGGCGTGGATTAGGTGAAACCTTAATGACTTATGTCTTTGGTCTGAAGAAAAAGAAACAATGGCTTTGTTGCATGTTTATCTACCAAATGACCTTTAGCCATTGGGTTTTCGTTAGTTTTGGCACGTTGATTTGTGAATTTATCGGTGTTTTCATCTGTTCGACTCAGCTATCCTTCCCAGCTTCCATCACGACTCTATGTTTCGAAAGGGATGTGAGAAATAAAAATGAGGAAGGGGATTCACTTGCACTGCCCACTAATCTTAGCAACTGCCTTTGCTAAGAAGACCACCACAGCCATCTGGCCCTTGGTGGTCACGGGAGCTGCCATCTACATTCACTCTTCAGGCCAAGCCCACTTCACTTGCGACATAGGTTACCACCACCACCACCAATCACGGGGGACATCCCTGGTGTGGTATGTATAGTTATTATTTAGATTTAAAGTCATTCAGTGAAATTTGTTACTCATTTTGTTTTCCGTTAGTTCTTCACCTTTTTATTTTAGTATTTTTTTTTTTAAAATACTAGTTCCCTTAAGCTCCATTTGGTTAGGGGTATAGGGCTAAAATACAGAGACATGAGAGCAGAGACATAATTTTGTTTAGTGATAGTATATAAGACATAATTTATTGTATATTTATCTTGTTTGATTTTGTGATGACAAGACATAAAAAAATGACACATGCCATAAATATCCTTGTATTCTTATATTCCCCTCCATTACTTCGTCTTCCCCACTCTCGTCGCTGCCTGTCTTCTCCTTGATGCCAACAACAGAAGCAATACGACCAACATCCATGTCTAGGCATTTTGCTGGCTATCATCATCACACCCACCATCAACCTTGAAACCACCATCTTTGTCACTGATCACCACCATAATCCACAAATCCGCCACCACTACATAGCCGCTGCCTAGAAATTTCGTACCCGAGAAAGAGAAAGAGAGACATCCATCGTTGTCCTCCACACCATGGCATGTAGCTGTTGCCCCCGTTTCCTTTCTTCCCTTCATAATCGTGATCCAAAACGGCGAAGTTGTAGAGATCATAGATCTAGGGGTTGCAAGGAATGGGGGGTGGGGGAAAGGGCACCACGTGAGTGGCTGCCTAGGTGTCAAAGGAGCGGGTGTCGCAATGTTCGATGATGGTGATTTTGGTGTAGATGCGATGATTGTGGTGGCTCTGTAGTTTGATGATGGTTTGTAGTGGTTATGGTTATTGTCATTGTCGTGTGCTTTCTTCTATGGTGGTTGTGGTGGTGGCGGCAATGATGATGGAAGATGCATAGCTGCCACCCACAAGATCTTGTTTATTTATGTCAAGGAGAAATTGCTAATAAGAAAATATGCTATAGGAAAAATTGGAAGAGAAAGTTTCATTAAATTACTCTCTTCATCCCCTGTTCCCGCGTCCTAACAAAATAGAGGTACAAAAAATACACTAATTTTTTTTGCAGGACACAACTTTATGTACCTGTCTCCATAACCAAATAGAATCTTGTGTCCCCATGTCCCTGTATTTGTGTCATGTATTAGTAACCAAACACAGCCTGTATTTGTGAGTTTTGTTTTGGAAGGGAAGGAAAAGAAAGAAAGGTTTTAGGTGGCTTAGTTATGATTTTTACATGTCAAAATCATGATTAAGCACCCCCCAAACCGTTCCTTTTCTTCTCTTCCAAAATAAAACTCACAAATATCCTTACTAAATTTAAACATTATTTCTTTTTCTAACACACTCTTATTAAATAAAATTTCTCTTGCATACTTATACACTATAATAACTCTCTTTCTCTTATATTAATAATTCTTTCTCTCATAAGGGTAATTAAGTAAAATATTATCTACTTTTCTTTACTTTCAAATTTTTTTATCATTTTTTTTAATACTTGCATAAAAGAGAAAGTGGACAACTAATATGAAAAAGGGGAGTAAATTAATTAAGTAGCTAGAAATGTTTACTTAAAGGTGGATTCTTTCGTGTCCCAAGAGCACCATACCCTCCTACTTCAAAAATGTAATTTAGTGTTATATCAATTTAAAAATTATCAAATAATCATAAGAATGTTTATAATGATATCTTAATTTATGTTTAATTACATAGTTTTCTTAACTTTTATTTTTGAAAGTTGAATATCCAAATTACATGATTATTTAAGGTTTTTATTTTTTAAATTTTTAAATTCAAATTTAGGGATTTGATTTTTGACAATAATAATTATAAAATTATGTAACCAAATATAAATAAAAGTATTATTATGAATATATATTTTTAATTATTTAACAATGTTTAAGTTATTAAAATATTAAATTATAATTTATTTTTTTTTTTTGGAGTGGGAGGAGGGTATGGTGCCCCTGGGGCACCAAAGACCCCACCCACCTTACTTAAAAAGTCCTTTTGAACAAGGTATTCAACAAATATACGAAAATCATATATGTAAAGTAACTTTACAAGCTAATTAGGAAAAGCAATTACCGATTGATAAGTAGAACGGTTCAATATGGGGAAAGATAGTGTGTGTGAGAGAAAAGGGTTGATTATGCTTTCATCCAACTATAAGTGGCTTTAGATATGGGATGATTATGCTTTCACTTTTTCTTGATTAGCCTCTTGAATTTTGGGCCCTCCAAGCATGTAAATATTTCCCACAATTTTGTCTCCTTTTGTCCTATTCATCTCCTTGTTGTATTGGGGTCTCCATTAACATCCCAAGTTGTTTGAGAGATGCTATTTTGATTGCTGGCAAATTGCCTCAAACGAAGTTTTTGGTGGAAAAGCTAAATCCTTTTGTCTATAAAGGCCAATAACCTCGACCATGTCCGGAGATGAGGTAGCCGAAAACCAAAAGGGACACAACTAGAAAGGAATTGGAGAAAGCAATCATGGCAAAGGCAAGGGAGAAAAAAAAAATTATACAATTAAGCAAAGGGCAAGTTGCTTTATATGAAAATCACAACCAAATTGACACTAACGCAAGTTGCTTTATATTCTTTTTTAGCTAGTTATTGAGCAAATGAACCCAAAAAATAAAATAAATAAGAACTAAACCAACATGAAAAGAAAGTGTTATGTCTCATTAAAGCTTGTTTCTTTTATACAAACAATTAGTATAGAAATTATCTTAACAATTTGTTTATCTCACATTTGGAGGAAACATTCAAGCGCACTCAGGTCCTCAACACTCTAAAAATCCCATTTATATACCCTGCAATGCATGCTCACCTTTTCATACTTAGCTAAAGTCATTGCAAAGGTAACAGAGCCCTCTCTGTGTTCTGTGATATAGCAATGGCTTTAAAGCTAGATCACATCAAATCTGTCGCTACCATAATTTTCATCCTCTCCATGTGGACTTGCAGCAGTACATCACGCTCTACGCCCCACACATCCTATGATGAATCGTCCAATATTCCCGAGAAACATGAGCAATGGATGGCTGCGAATGGCCGCGTGTATACACATGACGAAGAGAAGGCGAAGCGCGGAGAGATATTCAAGCAGAACCTGGAGTTTATAGAGAAATTCAACATGGAAGGAAATAGGAGCTACTGGTTAGGCCTAAACCGTTTTGCTGACCTGACCAATGAAGAATTCCTTGCTTCCCACACCGGAGCGGTGCACCACCCGCAAACTCAACCACCGCTAGCAGCAGGGTACCAGAATGTGAGCCTAATTGACCTTGAGCCAAACTTGGATTGGAGAAAGAAAGGAGCCGTCAACAACATAAAGTACCAAGGAGAATGTGGTACGTGATATATATTCATTGTTTCAAACTAACCAATGTTTCAAGACTCGCCTTAGCTTAAAGGAAAAAATGTCACTCTCTTTGTTCTCAAATAACTATCCAATGTATTAAGATTACCTTTTTTTAATTTATTATTATTAATGCTTGGTTTGCTTTAGTTAGTTAATTAATTTTGTAGGGAGTTGTTGGGCCTTTTCAACAGTTGCAGCATTGGAGGGGATTATCCAAATCAAATATGGCAACTTGGTTTCGTTGTCGGAGCAACAACTGGTGGATTGTTGTACCTTGAATAACGGGTGCAACAGAGGTCACCCGGATAAGGCCTTTGAGTATATGGAGCAAGTTCAAGGTCTTGCGAGTGAAACAGACTACGGATACACGGGGGAGCGTGGGCTTTGTCGAGGGGTCAATCCTGTGGCTCACACCCAAATTGGAGGCTATCGAGATGTGCCTTCATTGGACGAGGAAGAGCTTCTCAGGGCAGTGGCTCACCAACCCGTCTCAGTGCAAATTGATTCTGCTGGACAAGCATTTCAGCATTACTCTGGCGGGGTTTACACCGGCGACTATTGTGGGACCCAGCTTGACCATGCAGTCACCATAGTTGGCTACGGTGAAGAAGCAGATGGTAGTAAGTACTGGTTGGTTAGGAATTCTTGGGGAGAAAGTTGGGGCGAAGGTGGCTACATGAAGCTGCAGAGGCAGGTCGCAGGTGTTCCTGAAGGTCTCTGCGGCGTTGCCATTAAAGCTTCTTATCCGGTTGTGTAACTATGGAGTTGTGTTTATGTGCTTATGTAGTGTGAGATACCGTGTCGACTAATATCCCATTAACTTACTAGTGGATGATGTTTTGATATAATCCATATTTTAAGGGGGGTCCATCTAACATGACCGATTACATGAGTTAGAATGATATCCCGCGTTCCTTAGCTATATATGCCAGAGGGTGGCCAGAGAGTACTGGCCTTACTCTATTATTATGCATTTCTTTTACCATTTCCTGCACTACTAATTCATTTGCTCCATCAATTAGTAATAGATATGTGTTGTCATACTGCGTATGCTTATGTAGTACTACGATTGATGTATCATATGTGGACTAGGATCATGATTTGTCGTTACTTCATGTGTTTTTCCATTTCAGTTATGATTGCAAAGAATTAATAGAACACTACTTATATACTTTGGATATCATCCATTTTATGAATGCAACTCATTGAATTGACCTTTGTAACACACTAAATAAAAAAAAAAAAAAAAACTTCTGTTTGTTGAATCTCAATGGAACTATTGTACAACAAGAGGTTGTAAGCATTTTCCTTTCACATTCATACTTCGGTCTTTGGTGCATTGCTGTATGCCTTGCAACATCAGCGAGGATGCAACTCAAATGGTAGAGCGATAAGAACACTTAGTTCTCTAGCTCTATCATAGTGCATGCATGCATAAGATTTTAGTGTCTTTCTTGAAATTTTTCCCCTTTTAAAATAAATAAAAATAGCACTTTCTAAAATACACCATTCTCAAATTTGTTTTCGAAAAAAACTATTTTTCCTATAATCAGAGTTGATTTAAATTGATTCCCTTGTAACCAAATTTTTTTTTAATAGAAGTTGATTTTAATCGACTTTTATTTTTTATTTTTTAAAAAAACTAGAAGTCAAGGAGGGGAGGGACATGTGCTAGCCAGTGTCAGTACAACAACCCATACGATGACAACGTATCTTTGGGAGACTTTGATATGTCAGTCGATGACGAGCACCCCATGAGCAAGCAAATGCGGATGTTGAGGTCGCACAGGAAAATGACTAGCCGACCCAACCAACTCAGCAGCTACCACTTGAGGGTGCTTCTAGAACACCATGCATAGTATGGTGCAAATTGGCAATCACCGGCGAGGTTTTGGCAGCATGAGCAGGCTTATCCAAATTTTGTCCCAGCATTAACCTTGTACACTTTGGGGCCAAGGCCTTCACAATCTAGTTAGGTTGATATTGGCTTGTCTTAGGTGGGGTTTTCTTCCTGGAGCCACAGACTCCAATGGACGATGTCTATTGCCCTCAATCGCAGATGCCAGGTGCACCATTTTTTCGAGGACAGGTATAGGGGCACGACATAGGATTTTAGTAAGTTACAATTGTTCTTACTGAATTCCCCTCCCCCCATCAGGTGTTAGGCCAGGGGATCATATCGACACTACTTCGATGGAGCAACGACTTACCAGTACCTTAGATCATATTGTGTCTTTTGCCTCAGCCTCGTCACATTTTGCAGTAGAGAGTCAGATGTAGCAGGGTGAAGACGGGAATATCCACAGTAGGACGAAGAGGGGGAAGCTCCACAGCAGCGTCCACGTTGGTCTAGTAGTCTGAGGCACACGCCGACATGCCACATGAGAGGGAAATACCATGTTCTTGGATCTCAACACCCAGATGCAGATAGATATTTTCATGTTGTTTTGGATGTGTATGTTATTTTGTAACTCTATGTAACTTTATGGACTGTATGTATATTAGTTTATTATGTGGTTCGTTTCATTGAGTTTGTTATTTCTTTACAGCTAATTTGTTTAGGTAGGAATAAAGAATAAACTTTCTAACGCAAACCTAACCCTAAACATCATTTAAATAAAAGGCATATCAGGTAACAATACATAACATAACATCCATAACAATACATAACATAACAATCACTACAATACATAACATCATATGTCAAGGAAAATAAACAACCATGACACTATATGAGTACGTACTAGCATTTAAATGTGGACAGTTCCATCTCGTGTGACCTGGTTGATGACACATGCAGCAATGTTTTACCCTATCCGGTTCAACTCTATCCATCTTGTTCGGAATACGGGTATAGACCAGCCGACCTTCACTGCTGCGTCTCATTGTCAAATATGGCAAGATGGGAGATCTACTAGGCTAAGGCCACAAATGCTCATTTTCCAGGGGTTTAAACTCTCCCATATACACACGAGCAACATACCCAATACTATAAACTGGATGAACAAAGCTAGCCCAATCAATTTGTGTTTTATGGCATGCTGCTACTGCAAGGCAACAAAGGAAGTGCAATGCCTAGAATAGTCCACAATCACAAGTTTTGTCCCTTAAGTTGACCCTAAAGGACCTCTAGCTAAATACCCTAGTGTAGTCATGTCTGACACAGTGAAGTTCACATGCATATTTTTCTTCAAATAACTACTAGCCTTAATTACATTTGACATGTACTTACAAAAATTTTCCCCTAGCCTTAGCTGAGCTTGTGTGCTCTGTCCTCTGTCCTCTGTCATAAGACGTCTTGACCAACTTGTAGTAAGTGGTTCTGACTAAAGACGTGATCAAAAGAGATCATGCAACTTTTAGCACATTATTCCAACACTATGACAGACTTGTGGTCATGTTGCCAAAACGATGTCCTTCGCCAACATGTTAAGCCCACTATTCAAGCGGGATCCTGTCAATCTACTCACACATTACTAGATCAATACTGCTTAGCACACCTCTCCAATGGAAATACCCAGAATGTGACTAACTATACACCACATTGACCAGTGCCTTCTTTGCTTCATTGTCCTTGAAGAAAGTGTTAAAATTTGATGATAAATGAATTGTATAGAATGAATGATACGTTCTTGGAGCACGCCAACCATTCTCTTCATCTTGTAGGGTTGGGTTAATAGAAGCATGCCTGTTAGATATAATTAGATTGCCTTGCATATCTTGCCAGGGATGTCCCTCATCCACTACCTCGACATTCAGTTCCAACGACAAGAGTTCATCCAATGTCGGGTGGTGAATACTATGGTAATGATGATGATGATAAGAATGAAGATATGAATAGTTATGGTGATGGTGGTTCTGACAACGATGATGATGATGGCATGAAGTGATGATGATGTGGTGGTGTAACTGACACCAATAACTGGTAGCGTACATCAGTCAGGAGTGGGAGCAGGAACTGGAGGTAGATCTGGCACTATGGGGGCCTCATACTTGGCAACTCCCTCAGTGCAAGCTCAATTTCTTCTAGAACATACCTTTTGCATCTCTCCCTCGTACCACTAAAAATACTGCACAGAAGGCGTAGAGTTTGCACTAAGTACGTAAGGCACTATCCTATGTGCGCAACTTTCCTATGCCTCATTCCATCTCAGATGGAATTCAGACCAATCAGTTGCCTTAGCACCCTTCCCAACCTTCATATGTAGCCGGTCAATGTCGATTGGGATCTTGGGTACCCATTGGGCACCACCAAACTGTCGAACCACACAATCTGCGTGGTGTCACTCAATGACTGCGAAGCATATAAGGGCGATATTTGATGTCAATATCACCTGCTCGTCATAAACCCACCTAGGAACCGTTGCATGACCATCTAGATCGCTATACCGCATCCAAATAAACTGCAATATTAAAATACAAAATATTTTAGTCTCAACCATAAACCAACGTATCATAAATGAACTAACAATTGGAAACACAAAAAGATAATTTTGACTTACCCCATCAATGTCAAGCTTGTCAAGTTGACCACGATAAATTAGTAGTCATTGCTCCTTCATGGGCTTAGTGCTCACCTTCACACCACGTCATCTACACAAAAAAAATACAATTTCATGTTACAAATCAATAATGAAAATAAATTATTATTCATAAGCTAAAAATATCAATTAGAACTTTTATCGTACATACCGATTAGCCAAAAGGAACCTTGTCTGTCCACCTGGACAGGGTAGCTGGGGCCTTCTCATCCAAGCCCATACGTGTTATAGCCCAACACAGCCTCCAAACTCCGTCAGCATTCAAGAAATATTTATAAATTCTCTCAACATATCTCACGTTATAAAAAAATTATACCTTGAGAGACTCCTTCAAGCAATTATAGTGGGCAACTGAGTGTTTAGGAAAAAGGGGAAAAACATTTTCGTGAGCTTCTGGTGGTCGGTAATCCCGGTGAGCCCCGTCAGCCAACTGATGGCCTTAGTATCCTCATATTCATGCTTAAGTACCCAAGGGGTGTCTTGGTGACAATTCATATGTCATTCCAAACACCTTAAATGTCTTTGTTTCAATCTAAAGCTATCCTAGAAAAATTATGTCTTTTGCAAACATAAACAAGTAAATAATAATAATAATAATAATAATAATAATAATAACAATAATAATAATATAATGCAAAATCATAGTAATCACTCTGTAAATACTTCCTTTCCTAATTTGTTAGTGGAAATAATTAGGAAAGTAATTTAAGAGGTATATTTTGAAGAGAAACATAATAATATAGCACAAAATCATATCAATCACTCCTTCAATGCCTTCTTTCTGAATTTGTTATTAGAAGTTTTTAGAACTGTAATTTAAGTTTTAATTTATGAAGTATATTCAAAAGAGAAACATAGTTATATAATGAAAAATCATATCAATCACTCCATAGATGAATCCTTTCATAATTTGTTTATGGAAATAATTAGGACCGTAATTTACCGGGATAACGGTTTAGGCTTCTCACATAGTCATACGAGTCCAAAACTAATTTCTTCTCTTCATCTAAATTTAAATTAAATATTAAAGGTACCATTGAGGCTCACTTTTATAGTGATTGACTCATTTGTACTTTTATTTAATTTAATTTACTTTTAGACAGTCAAAGCGTGACACTTTAGTGTCCCAAAACACCCCGAATCATGCAAAAAAATAAATTTATGCGTGAGACGTGGTGGACATGTTAAACACGTGTCAAAACTCTAAGATCCATGTTGGCCAAGTGGCCTCACAGCCGAGCTTCCGTTTGCATCATCAATGGTTTCATTTTCATTTCTTCTCCATGGAATGCTTCACAAAATAAATCAAGCATAAAGGAAATAGATTTGTAAGTTCAGCAAGCTCAAGGAAGCAAAACGGTTAGAGAATCACCACCAAATCATTTCCAAGGCACATTCGGCCAAGTCCATCCACTAGTACCCAAAATTCACGATAATTTTGTTGAACCCTTACTCTATCTCACTGCTGCTGTTGAACCCTAATTTCGTCTCCTTGTGATGAACCATGACTTCGTCTAGATACACACACAGATGCATAATGTATTCCCATTGGCCAAAACAAATGAGCAGCCCAATAGCAATGGGCCTATATGAGAGATTTGGGCTTAGTTGTTTCTTATAACAAATGTGTGTATGTCCATCATAAGATATGTTATATTTTTTATTTTTAATTCACACCCAAATTTTGACTTCAGCTTCAGTAGTACTAAAAAGCCCATATAATCTCAAACAATACCCTTTTTTACGTTAGCCATTCCTCCAAGTCATCTCAACTACTCTATTGGACTTCATATCATATATTTACATAATTTGGGCTTTTAAATATACAATATGAATATTTATAAACAAATTTGAATAGCGGTTACTTTTTCTAAACGCGTTGATATATATAATCATCTCTTATGTTGAAACATTTGAAAAATTATAGATGTAAGCATTTTGCTACAATAGAAACATTACAACAATTTATATACGTTTCTAAAAAGTTCTTTATATAAAACATTTGTAGTCTTGGATTTGTTATCAGAATCATCATGACAGATCAATATTTTGAGTCCCTTAGGATTAGTAACCCAAGATATTGCAACATATATATAATTGTTTGTGGCTGAAAACTGGCTTCTTCAAAATCAACCCAACATTAGATAATGATTGCCCTTGACTCTTATTAATAGTCATACCATATGAAACCATAAATGGAAATTGTCACCTCTGAAACTTGAATGGTAATTTTGTATTTGAGAGAGTTAGAGTCATCCTTAGAATAAAATCTTTTTCACCAATATTGTTCCTGTAATGACTTTTGCTTCAATGACATGTTTACCAAGTCTAGAAATTACTAACCAAATACCATTGCATAATCCAGCTGAGTGATTTATATTTCTTAGCAACATGATAGGAGTGTCAATCTTTAAAAGAAGCTCGTGATAGGGCACTCCTGAACAAGGTTGTCAAACTCGAGAGTTTAAGTAAACTCGTGGAGTCTCAGCAAACTCGACTCGTAAACTCGTATGAGTTTACATACGTAAAAAATATGTTATAAGCAATATAATTAGGAACTAAACTTGATTAAATATTGTATTTATAATTGAAATTGAATAATATTAACTTTAAATTAAATTAATGAAAGAAATATCATTAAATACACCTTAATGCATGACACTTAGTGGTTATGTCATATTTTATTCAGTATCGGTATTATTTTATAATTCAATACAACATAGCTCAATTATGAAAAATATATGAAATTAGCTAAATAAACTCAATATATATTATCTAAAATAAACAAAGTTAGGATAGTATCTAACAAAGTTATAAAATTTGTACATTTTGAGGTAAACTCGTAAACTCGTAGATAGATTTTAACTCGTAAACTCGCTAGTAGAATCGAGAGTTTACTTAAACTCGTACGAGTTTACCAAAAAAGAGTTTACATAAGTGTTAACTCATTTTGTGTAATAAAATCGTAAACTCGTAAGAGTTTACGAGTTAACTCGAGAGTTTAATAACCATGCTCCTGAACATCTGATTGTATTAAAAAATTCTGGTGTGTGAAGACTTTGGAAAAGCTCACTATTAGTATCAGATAAGCACACTAAGTCAGAACTCATATAAGTAGTTTGTTCATTGATATTAAGCTCAATCATGTGTTCGTTAATCTCATCAATCAGGTGTAGGGTAGGAGCCAAAATAGCTCTACCTTCTAGATGATGCTCATCAAGTGAACTATTGATATAGTCAGCATATGTAGATTGAACAATAGCTTGGATAGGATCATCCCAATCATGAATCAACAAATCATTTGGGATATCAATGTTGTCTTCACCGTCATTAGATACTCCATCTCTTCCATCACCTACCTTCAAAATCCAATTTGCAAATTGTTTCAAATTATCTCCATTCGAATGACTTTGATTTGACTGCGTAATCACGGTTGACATGTCAATTTTATATGAACTAACTAAATAAATTAATCGTATATCATATGTATTAGATTAAAGGAAGGGCAATCTATGTATCAAATCGCATAATTAGTTTAGAAAAATAAAATAATAATTACAAATACAAGGAAATATATTCCCATAAAATGAATGCTAAAACCATTCTTTAAGTCAATATGCACATGAGAAAACTAACTTGGACTCTTGGTTTTCTAATTAATGAATGGAGTTAATATAAGGTTTTGTAACTGAAACCTATTAAATATAATTGATTCATTGCATAAAGGAAATTTTCTCATGCTTGCATCCACGTAATACTAGCCTTGGAAGAATATTATTATTATTATTATTATTATTATTATTATTATTATTAATGAAGTGCCTCTGCACCATCTTGTCTTTATCATCATCCTGTGTTATCACCTTTCCTTTCCCTTTCTTTGGCTTTCCTTTTTTTGTTCTTAGATGCTTCATTAATTTCTGTGTTATCATCATCCGCAAACCTCACGAATGCAAATGCCATTTCAGATGTCTGTCGTTTATTCCTCGACATGAAAACATCAACCTTCCCCTCCTTCTCAAACACCGATATTACTGCCGCTTCAATTTTTCAAAACGCTTCCACATCCATAATGTTAGGAATAATATATATTATGTTTAATTTGATTTGATTTGATTGTAATTTGTTTTTGGCCGTTGAGTTTTGGCCGTTGTGTTTTCAGCCTATAAATAGGCTCACCTTCTATTGTAAATGAACTCAAACAACTCAGATAATACAATTGTTATTTCTTTGTTATCTATCTTTCTCTTATATTTTTTGGTGTCTCATTTATTTGTTTTTCCATGATGTTTAACACATAAAATGTCTCATTTTGTAATTTGGACGTCTAACACCAAACCAAGTTGTGGTTTCCTGCTGCTATCTTCACCCTTTCCATCGTACCTAGACCTAGTTTTTGTTTCCCACCCATCCTCACTCACTCTCATTTTTAAGTAATGATTAAACTTTTTCACATTCCTTTTACAGTAAAAACAAAAAATACTTTTGTCATCCCTAATGCACTTTTTTAATGTAATATATTGAAGTTTTGATTCACTTTGCATAGAGAGAGGAAATATGAAATTTGAACTTGATGTTTTTGGTCTTGAAATTCTAAATGGTATAGAAAGTTGGTGTTCATTTAATGTCTTTACTGACGTTATTATTTATTGTTTTGTTATTATACTAAGAAATTTACATTTGTTTGTTACCATATTATTATTTATAAGTCTTGTGGACAGCACGGGCTATTACACTAGTTAATTTGAAAATGTGTTAGAATATATTAAGATATTATAATATTCTAGCATATCGTAGAATATATTCTAGATTGATTTAGTTTATTATTAGGTTAATTCTATTATTATTGTCCTGATTCTTTGCCTAGCCTATAAATAGGTCTTGACCCATTTGTATTCAGAACACACACCATTAACAAACATTTATCCTCAATTATTTTCTTTGGCTTTCTTGTTTTCATGTGCCTATTATTTCTTTTAATCAATATGAAACTTAACATGGTATCAGAGTCATGGTACCCACCTAGACAACCTAACTTGCTTCTACTACCTCAAGTTCATTTGAACTCATATTTGCAATCCCTAAATTTCCATACAACCAAAATTCCTGAAATCCCCTAATTTCACTATCAAGTTTCTCTCCATTCAAATGAGATCCCTGTGACCAAAGAGCTCAAGATTCTGTTGGTGGCCTTCTCTACAACAAACCCCGCCGCGAATGACCTAAACCTCCACCAACAGCGCATGCTCATGCTAGCGTCGTCGTTCCATTTGAATTCTTGCATCCCCATCATATTTCATTCGTCAACCACTGCAGGGTCATGATACTTCAAAAGATGCAAGAACAAAGAGTGACATGACCGCTGGCATGACTCATGCCACAAGTTCAACAAGTGACAAAGCCCAAGATGCAAGTCTAGAGAGTGTCACGACCCATGACACAGGCCATGATGCAAGTTTAGTAAGTAACATGACCCAGAAGGACTCCATTGTAACTTCACCCATTGCCATCTCCGAGGAGTTGTTGTGATCAGTGATGATCTATGTTTGACCACTTGCAAATGCAGTGATTCAAACTTTGAATAGCCCGTTGTGAGGGTTTGATTCTTGCTTTCGGTGGTTAAGCCTCAGATTTAGCTTTTCTCTAGTTAAGCATTTGCCTTGATTTGGCATTAAAATTTATGTTCCCCAAATTGGGGTTTCTTGACATTGCCTTGTGGCTTCGTTTAGCTTTTGCCTTAGAGTTTAAGGTGGTTAAGTAGTGATTAAAATCTAACTGAGTTTGTTGATGTAGCCTTATGGATTTGATTTGTAACCACATGTTGTGACATTGAAGGAAGATCGAAGAGGCCCGAATGAAGGTCGAAGACTTCTAGAAACTAGGAACTTTGGTGGTTGCTTCTAATAATTGCTTCTGTCAAGTGGTGGTTAAGTGTTTAATATTGTTCCCGTGTTGGGACTTGATTTGTAGTCAGTCATTGTGACGTTTAAGGAAGATCAAAGAGGCCTAAACAAATTTTAAAGACTTTTGGGAACTAGGAACTTCAGTGGTTGCTTCTAAGAAATTGTCCACCTTCATGCAAACATGCACAACTCGCCCGCGTCCGTGCAATCATGACTCGTTTAATTCCATGCAAAAACTATTGCCATTTAATTGTGGCAAGCTTAAAGCTAGATAAGCTTTAGTTTGAGGGGTGTTAGAATATATTGAGATATTATAATATTCTGGCATATCGTAGATTATATTCTAGATTGATTTAGCATGTTATTAGGCTTATTCTATTATTATTATTATCCCGATTCTCTGTCTACCTTATAAATAGGTGTTGACTCATTTGTATTTAGAACACACAACATTGACAAACATTTCTCCTCCATTATTTACTTTGTCTTTCTTGTTTTCTTGTGTCTATTATTTTTTCTAATTCAAGATGAAACTGAATAAAATGGCTTCACTATTGTAATAAATATATAAGAAAAATATTCAAAGCATATTTATTGCCCATAGACTAAAATTTCATTTTTACATTAATCATGCAAAAATATTGCCAAATTCAAAACATGAAAGACATGTTATCTACAATTAATAAAAGGGATTGAAAAAAAAATTCTTTTGATATTCATCTTTGCATATCCTTTTTCCTTTTTTCCCTTAAAAATCACTGATTTTTAAATATATTTCTTGGCTAAAAGATAAATTCAGCTTATTTTTATTAATTGCTCTCACATCTTAAAATAACTACTCAATATATAAAAAAATTTGGGGTTTGCTAACAAGAGCCCTAAGACACTTATTAAGAATTCAATAAAATAAAAAATTTTATTGTAAAGATAAAAATGTTGACGTTTCAATACATTGAATGCAACAGAAGCTTCAAAACTTTCCACTATTAAATGCTTAACATGTGTCCTAGGACACTTGTTAGCTTATCCCAAAAAATATAACTACCCACTATTTTTTTTTCATGAAATAATTATCCACAACCACTAAATTTTTTATGTCATGTAAATAATTACTCACTATAGAAATTATCAATTGCTTGATAAACATAAAGTGTTTGTCAAGCTCTGCTAATAAAAATGACGTGGATGATGAAGTATTTTAGCTTAATGGACAAAAGGACAAAAATACTATTTATACAACCTAAAAGTTGGCATCCTCTGTACACCACACAGAGAAACAAACATTATAAAATAGAGAAACAAATATTACAAAACAGAAAACCAAATATTGTCACCGAGCATTATATGTGCATGGAGACATGTGTGTTTAATATGCTCGTTTATGTGTTTGATAATGTTTGTTTCTCTATTTTGTGCATGTAAGGACATGCGTGTGTTTAATATTGCTCATTTATATGTTTGATAATGTTCGTTTTTCTGTTTTGTAATGTTTATTTCTATGTGTGATGTACGTAGGGTATCAACTTTTAGGGTGTACAAACAATAAAACTAAAAATATAATATGAAATCGACTTAACAGGAGCAACAACAAAAACACAATAATAGCAATAACAACAACAACAAGACAACAGTAGCATCCAAATAGAGAAAGAGAGTTAGAACGATTACACCACAAATCATGCTAAGCACCTATGTTTGGGAGTATTATAGATAATGAAAAACAAATAGCTAATAACAGAAGGGAAGAAGGGAGGGGCAACTGGCAAGGAAGGGAGTGGACAAAGTCATTCCCTATTTAACTCTCAATTTGGAGGGTTTCAAAATGGGGGTTTTGGGTAATAGGAAAGGGGACAATGTGACCCTCCTTAGTCATTCCACTCCCTCATCTTAGATGAATTCCAAACAAGGGTCATTAAGTATAATCATTCACTTGTTGCCACTCTCCTTTATTGACATCCTTTGAAACATAGTCTAAGGATTTATCTCTATCCTACTCAGAGTTATATTTGGTGGAAAGACATCAACAAGATACCCTTGAGGAGCTTAACATAAACACATGCATCCAACGATTGTATTAAAAACAAGTGACCCAATTAACCAAGTCTCCAATGGACAAGAAAAAAGAATTAGGCCCAGACAATTTTAAGCAAAACAAAAACACCAATGGACTTGCACACATGCAAAACGTGATGGGGCGCGTTGCGAGCGTGCATGATATGTCTACATTGTCACCTTAACACCATAATAATTAACATGTGAACCAAATTCATATATAAAGGTTGCCTAGGGAATGAATCTTCTCAAGTAAAATTTTGGTCACGTGTTATCAAGTGTCATTTCTTACAATTAATTTCTTTATTATTTATGTCATGTATGGAGTCCACCTAATCAATTAATGGTAAGAGATGATACTTAATAACACATGACCAAAATTTCACTTGAGATGATAAATTTCCAACTTCTTGTAAGCCAACGCCAAATAGCGTGGGACTTTGCCTTAGCCAAATTATAAGACTAGAAACCCACAGACTCATTAATCCAACCAGACAGGATTGAAAACGATGTCTGTTTTTAGTGGGTAGAGCTGTGCATTAATCTAAAAACAAGGATTGAAAACGATGCAATTTACTGTTTATTTAATGCTTAAAACTATACTATCATTACAATGGAAATTAAGCTTTTTCCTCCTTTTGTACCAAATTGTTTATTTTAGTTGACAAAGACTAGTGATTAGACTATATATAGACTATAACGAGCTAGCGCCAAAGATTAAATAGCCGAAGTCAATGTTATGTAATGCTCCCAAATCAAATCCTGGAGATTTTGTAAATCATCCAACTATAAGTGGATTTAGATATGGGATGATTATGCTTTCACTTTTTCTTGATCACCCTCTTGAATTTTGGGCCTTTCAGGCATGCAAATATTTTTTTTCCTTTTGTCTCTCTTTTTTCCCTATTCATCTCTTTGTTGTATTGGGGTCTCCTTATGTGCACGCCAAACCAAATCCCAATCATTAACATCCCAAGTTAATCTAAGATTTTGAGAGATGCTATTTTGATTGCTGGCAAAATTGCATCAAAAGAAGGTTTTTGAGGAAAAGCTAAATCTTCCCTTTGACTACGAAGGCCAATAATCTTGACCATGTCTATGGATAGACGCAGCCGAAAACTGAAAAAGACAAACAGAAAGGAAATTGGAGAAAGCAAAGGCAAAGCTAAGGGAGGAAAAAAAAAAACTAATCAATTGAGTGAACAAGTTATCCTAGCCCACAACCAAATAAAAATGGCACTAACGCAAGTTGCTTTATATCCACTTTTAGCTAATTATTCAGCAAATGAAACCATAAAATAATAAGAATTTCGTTATTCTTTTAGATACATATAATAAGAATTTCGTTATATTATACTAATATGAAAAAAAATTCCAACCGAGGTACAAACCATTTTCTCTCAATTCCGCCCTGTTAGTTTATTCAACGTGATTTACACTACTAAAAAACGTTAAATAATGACAATTTTTTTGGCAAATTTATATAAATTATTGACGGATTCTTAAGGTTTTGGTAAATTTTAATACCGATGGATACATTATTTGGCAATAATTAGCGGCGGATATATCCGCCAGTAACATATCTGACTTTGAAAGTGTTTACCGACGGATATATCCGCTGAAACACTCTACAAATTAAAAAAAATAAAAAAGATAAAAAGATAAAAATTATATAAAACAATTAATTAATACACAAACAAAAATAAATATTATTATTAGTCATCATAACTATAATACTTTAATTCAAAACATGGAACATATTCTTTATTACAAAAACCATAAAACCTTTAATTAACATTGGTCATATTTGCTGGCAGTGGACTCTCTACCCTACGACTAATAAATAAAACCTAATTTGATCCTATAGTGGACATTATCTATTGTTGAAGACTTGGTCATCTATTGGCTGAGAACAATTCTCTACTACCATACACTACTAGCAACATGCTAATTAACGTCAGACCATTACCATCAGATGTATATCTGAACATCCGACGGTATTAGCATCGGAAATAACAAAACAAACTGACGATAATGGTTTTTAGGACTAATCGGAGAAATTTTGGACATGATTACCGTCGGTAAAAACATCCGACTGTAAAATCGTCAGTAATGTTTGGCGCCAAATGGTGCGTGGTGAGGCGAAGGTTTTATCGTTAGCAGTTTTCATTGGTAAAATAAAGAAATAAATATTAAAATAAAAGCATTTATTTTACTAAAAATTACCATCAGAGGCATCTGCCGGTAATTGTAATAATAGCATATTTGCTTAATAATAACTATTTAAAAATAATTAATACCCTTACCGTCGGATATGTCCAATGATAACAGTCTCGAAATATGAGGGGACACACGTGTTCCCCATGTTTTGTAACGTTCGATAAGTTACTGTCAGATATTTCTTATGGTAACAGCCTCAAAATATGAGGGGACACTTGTTTTCCCCTCGTTTGTAATGTTCGACAAGTTACTGTCAGAAATATTTGATGGTAACAACCTCAAAATATGAGGGGACACACGTGTTCCTCATGTATAGCATTCAAATATTTACCATCGGACTATTCTGACAGTAACAACCTTGAAATATGAGGGGATGCACGTGTTCCCCACGCGAATAACTTTTGACTAATTACCATCAGACTATTTCGATAGTAACAACCTAGAAATATGTGGGAACACACGTATTCTCCACGTGCGTAACGTTCGACTAGTTGTCGTCGAACTATTCCGATGGTAACAACCTCGAAATATTAAGAGACACATTTTTTCATGTTTTTAACGGTTAACTAGTTACCGTCGAATATATCCAATGATAATGAAGCGGTGCCATTAATGGCTGCAACCTGAAGGAGGCTATATATACAATCTTTGTCCCTCCCTCAATCCTCACTTACTCTCCGTCCTCCTCACTCCCTTTCTGTATCTTCCTCTCCCTCTCTGCCACCACCCTACCACCACACCCCCACCACCGTCGTGCCACTGTTGGGTTGCTGCCATCACAACCGCCACCATCACTTTCCGTACACCATCACAAATCTACGTTAGTTTTTTTTTTTCTTATTTTATGTTGGTTAAATATGTTGAGTTATTAGATTAATATTATGTTAGGTTGTTAGATAATTTTAATATTATGTTAGGTTGTTAGATTAGGTTCTAATTTTTGTTAGTTGTTAGATATAAAATAATTATGTTTGGTTGTTAAATTAACTTTTTGAATTAGGTTGTTAATTAGATTAATTAAGTTGTTAATTTTTTTAGATTTATAATATGCTATATTGATTTTGTTAGATTACATGTTATTATGTATGTTATGTTAACTAGGTTTATTTTAGTTAGATTATATGTTATATTAATTATGTTATGTTATATTAGGTTGATTAATTTAGGTTAATGTTTAGGTTAATTAAATAATAAATTTTTTAGTTTAATACATAAATAATAAATATTTTAGGTTAATAGTTTAATATATTTTAGTTATTATTTTTAATTTTGATTTTTTAATTTTAATAATTTTTAATAAATGTTTTATTTTTATTATGGCCGCCGACAAAGGAAAAAGGCAGGTGTTAGACTACTACCTTACATTTGCGAGGCGGGGTAGTCAGGGGAGGGGCTCGAGGACATCAAACAACATGCCAACATCCTCGAGCCCTCCCGTGGGGGATGATTTCATACCGATCCTGGATTTAGGCAAGTTGTCAGTGACGACTAGTCCCAAGAGCCCAATAATGCACCCATCTTGAGCTTCATGTCTTCGTCGTCATCACAGGCGGCAAGGTTTAGGAGCTACGTTGAGCAGGCTCCACCAACTCCTCCATCACCACAGCCGCCTTAGCCGGATACTCTAATCGACACTTAGTCTCAAGGATCCACCACCCACAGCGTACAAGTCCCTCTTCAACTCGACGAGAACAATAACGGTAAATTTTGTTAATTATTTTTGTTTTATTTTTTAGTTGCTATTTATTCAATTTTTGTAACATTACTAATATTTTTAATTATGCTTGTATAGGTGGATTCCTCATGAAGCTGGACGTTACGTCGTGATGGAGACTCTAAAGAAATGCTACAACAGAGTCGTCCGTAAGTGGTAGGAGCACACAAGTGAGGAGAAAGATCGTCTCTTCAATGTTTGGTAGGTAATTAAATTACTATTAGTATTTTTTTATAATTAGTTATTCTTAAATTAAATTATTTTATTAATTACTTAATAATGTTTACTATTTATATTTTTAGGATAATTTTCAATATGATCATTTTGAAGAAGCCAACATGAAGAAGGAATTCAACTATAGTGTTGGTAGGCGTCTGCAGCAGCTGTTAGGGGACATCATGTCAGGCAAAGACAAAAACCTGAATTGGTTGACCCATACGTAGCTTGCTGACCTAAATGGTAACTGGGACTCGGAGGAGTTTAGGACAAGGTCCCAGAACTCTAAGTGTGCCCGGGTGTAGGGTCGAGAGGGCAATATGCACACTGGAGGGTTTGCGAGCTTGCCCTCCACACGCCTGAGGATGGTAACTACGTTTGCCTTTATTTTTTTAATTATATATTACTGTACTTTAATTTTTTATTTAAATATGAAGTATTCAATTTATATAAATTTAAACAATTAAATATGCAGCGTCGACAACTTGGTCGGGAGCCAACTGAGGCAGATTTGTTCCACGAGATCCACACGACGAAGGCAAACAAGTGTAGGTGTGCCGCATGACTCACCCTTCTCATGGTGAAGCGTGGAAACACTTTGACAGAGTTTACCTCAACTTTGCGGCAGAACCTCAAAATGTGAGATTAGGGCTTGTTCTGATGGGTTTACTCCTAACAATAAGTTTAGCAAACATTACTCATGTTGGCCAGTAATTGTTACACCGTATAATCTACCACCTGAAATGTGCATGAAAGACGCTTATCTATTCTTATCTTGTGTAATCCCCGACCCGAGAAGCCCTAAAGCAAAGATTGATGTTTTTCTTCAACCTTTGATAGATGAATTGAACTAGCTATGGAATCCAAGGGTGCTTACATACGACGTATTGATGAAGTAGAATTTTGTATTGAGGGCATCTTTGATGTGGAATATTAATGATTTTCCTGCTTATGGAATGTTTTCTGGATGGACGACACAAGGAAGTTTAGCGTGTACAATTTGTATGGAAAACACTAAGTCATTCTGGCTAACGTACAGAGGAAAACAATCGTGGTTTGATTGTCACAGGGTATTCTTGGAACCTGGCCACACATTTAGGAATAGTAAGTATGGATTGTCATTCTTGGGAAAAATCATTCTTGGGAGTAGCATTCCAAGAATGTTATTCCTGGTAATGTTTACTGAATCCGCAAACCACATACTCCCTTAGGGCATTGGTTAAAGAAGCTAAAATAGTAAGTTTTAAGCTTCTAAAACATTCAATGTCATTAAAAATATACAACCTTTACTTTTTCTAATACAAAATTAAAATCATTTGTTAGTAAAATATAAAATTAAATGATAAAGACGTACACATAATATTGTCACGTGCAATTTACACATGAGAATATCCATTTTCTTCTTCCTAACAAGAAAATTTCCCCAAAAAAATAAACAAAATACTCCATTCGTATAATACACCAATTGTAAAGTTGTTCCCAAAATGAACCATTTTCATTATAAAGGGAGTCAATTTAAATCAACTCCCGTGTAACTTGAATTTCTTTTTTTTTTTTTAATTTGGAAGTTGATTTAAATCGACTTCTGTGTTTTAAATTGGCTTATGTGCACTATGTCCAAAATCAGATCTATAAATAGAGGTGCATACTCATTTGTAGTGTATACCAAAGTTAAGGTTTTTTATGTGAGTTAGAGGAAAAAATATGAGTGAAGAGTTAGTAGACATTTTAGTGTATTATAATGGTGAGGAAAAAAATACACAAGATGCAATTACTTTCGATTCATCAAATAAATCTTGGGTGGTTATATACCCAACTGTTACATTATCACAACTTCAATCCATTATAGTGGAAAAGTTTGGGGATTGTAAGAGCATTAAGAGAGTGCTATATAGGATGCCCATTGGTGTTGGTCAACTCTTAAGATTTCATTCTTTTGAAATTAAGAAGGACGACCATGTTAGATGCATGTTTTATATGCAGAAGCAGTTTAGCAACGTACTTACCACTATTGAGCTTCTTATTGAGCTTGAAGATGTTCACTCAAGCTCTGGTCCCTCCAATGCTTGTCCGTCGTTTATGTTGAACACCAATCTCTCCCCTCCTCTAATCGCTTATGATGCACCATCTTTGAGCCTTGCATATCTTGCCAGGGATGTCCTTCATCTAGTGGTTCATCCAGTATCGGGTGGTGACTACTATGGTAATGATAACTATGGTGATGGTGGTCATGACAACAGTGGTGATGCTGATGTGGTGCAACCGATACCAGGAGGTATATCGAGTTACTGTTAGCCTCAACCTCACCATCTCCCCAGTTACTACACCACTCAGTCTCAGCCTCAGCGTTGTGATAAAGGTTCAATATCAACATCAGCAACAACACCAACATCAACATCGCGATCAAGATCAAGAGCAAGTAATGATTTGTATATTAGTCAATAGTTCCCAAACAAGGAGATCGTGTTATTTTCTGTTAAAAACTACAACCTCTGTAGAGGCGTGCAACACAAAGTCCTTAAGTCTGGACAAGGGAAATTTCGGTGTGGGTACGCCATGGCAGAACAAGGATGCACCTGGTCAATTCGGGTGACTCTATGGGAGAAGTCCCAAATATAGGAGGTGAGGAAGTTTACTGATGAACACATTTGTCTCTTTTCTAGTTTACCAAATAGTCACTCACAACTGGATTCAAAGGTTATCTGTGCAATCATATAATCGATCATAGAAGTTGATCCAGATACAACTGTCGAAGTATTGCAGGCATGTTTTCATAAGGAGTTGAACTTGATATTGTCATACGAGATGTACAATATTGATGCAACGAAAAATCATAGATACGGCTCCTGATGTTGCCAAAACCCTAATGACAACTCCCCTTCTGCATAGTGACTACTAGAAGCACCACCATAGTGTGCATGGTAACTGCTAAAAGCACCATCCATCGGCTAGGTCTGCTCGTCATTATACTGGCCGAGCTCAGCATCCGCATATGCCTACTATTGGAGGCGCTTGTCATCCACCAACATATCAAAGTCTCCGAATGGGAAGACGTCATTGTTTGGGTCATTGTACTGGCACTGGGAAGCATGTGTCCTCCCCTCCTCCTAACTGGTAGTGTACGTCGGTCAGGAGCGGGAATAGAAAATGTAGGTAGAGGTGGCACTATGGGAGCCTCATAAGAAACATCACCTGGCAACTCCATCAGTGTAGGCTCAATTTCTTTGGGAGCAAATCATAGAAACCTCTGCATCGAGCCCTTGTACCACTAAAAATATTGGAGAGAAGGCCTATAGTTTATAATAAGAGAGTACAACACTACCCCATCTACGCCAGTATCCCACGCCTTGTGCCATCTCAAATGAAATAGTCATATTGGTTGCCTCAGTACCCTTCGTATCCTTCACGTGCAGCTAGTCAATGTCAATTGGGAATCGGGATATCCACTAGGCACCACCAAATTGTCAAACCACATGGTGTGCATGGTGCCAATCGATGACAACGAAGCATATAAGGGCAGTATTTGATGCTCGTATCGCCTACTCGTCGTATACCCTCCTAGGAATCACCGCTATGAACAATTGGCTCGTTATACGACATCCAAATAAACTACAACATTAAAATACAAAATATTTTAGTCTCAACTATAAATCAACGTATCATAAATGAACTGATAATTGAAAACATAAAAAGGTGATTTGTTTGACTTTCTGTCAACGCCAAGTTGGTCAAGCTGACCACGATAAGCTACCAATCAATCCTCCTTCGCAGGCTTAGTGCTCATCTTACCAAAACACCATCTGCATAAAAAAAATACAATTTCATGTTACAAATCAATAATTGAAATACATTATTATTCATCAGTTAAAACAATAAACTAAAACTTTTTTTCATACGTACCCTGCAGCCAATGGGAGGGTCCTCTGTCCACCCAAACGGGCTAGTTGGGGCATTCTCATCCAAGCCCATATGTGTAACAGCCCAGCACAACCTCCAAAATCATTCACAGTGAATTTGGTTGAGAAACTTTAGGTGTATCCAGTTCCCTAATTTGTTGCACGAAACCCTCCGAGCATGAAAAGAATGTATGCTTGAGTGCACCGCAGAATAGTCAGGCAATCTTCCTGCCCCGGCTCGATCAAACCAAGGTATTTGCTGCGTTGGACCCACTTAAGCATGACAGTGGATCCCTTTCTAGCATGTTGTGGGGGACTTTTTCCAAGAAACTCCTTGCACAACGCCCATTGGGTCCTGTCCTTGAAGTGATTTTCCCAATCTCCCGTCCATCTAGTAACAAGCCAACCTTCAACGGGAAGACCAAGTATGACTGCAATGTCTTGCAGTGCGATCGTGCACTCTCTAAAAGGTAGATGGAAAATGTAGGTCTCAAGATGTCACCTCTTTACCAGGGAACTGACCAATGCCCTGTCCCACTGGAATGCTGGCATAATGCGTGCAACATCCCAGAATCGGGCAGCCACCAAGTCCATGCTCTATCAACGGATGCGACTCATGGAAATTTTCGTGTCGTCTCGTTTCTAACACTCGAGGCTACAAAATGACATAAAAAAAGCATTTTTAGACTAATTACGCTCATAAAAAGTGACATGAATTAAAATTATAAAATTCACCATTAATATGACAACAAATGTTGTGAAATTAGTTTCTTTTACGGTGAAATTAATAAATTAATCGATTAACTACTCTATCTTAGTAATCTACCCAAAAAGTTTACATATACCTTATCAATCTACAATAAACTCTATAGATTTAACATTCAAGTTCAATAAAATACTCATTCAATAACAATATTATTATAACAAAAAAATTCTACATGCCAAAAGAATATATTTTTGACCTACACTAACCTCTTATGAATCTATTAAACATTTTATCTATAAATCTATAAATCTAACATTGAAGGCATTACATCAAACACTTCACTTGCACAAAAAGTTTTCATAATTTCTAAAACACTAGCATGAACAGAAACACAAAAATGCTATGGTAAAAATATCTACGTACCTGGATGTTCATTTGAAGTTGGATGCGTTCAGACCCATCAAATTTTCATATTCCATTGCATTAAGAACCAAAAATTCAACCCCACAATATTTCTAAAGAGAGAAAGTGTTGTTTTAGAGAGATAAAGAGTTTGAATTGTGAGAAATGCAATTTAAATCAACTTCTAATTTAAAAAAAAAAAAAAAAAGCTCAAGTTACATGGGAATCAATTTAAATCAACCTATTTAATAATGAAAATGGTTTATTGTAATAAAAACTTTATAATTGGTTCATTTAGATAATGAGATATCTTGTTTATTTTATTATCAGAATTTTTCCTTCCCAGCAAGCCATCCAAATATTTGTATATTAACAGTTTATTTTTTTTCATTTAATTTCAAGTGGATCTTTACGTGACTGAGTTCCACGTGTTGCTCTTTATCCTGTGATGCCATTGTCAGCGTCCGTGCCACTCTGCCATTCCCAAAGCCATACTATTACTTAATTATTTTCGTTCAAACTTTTCCAACTCCGTTCTTTCACTATTCGTGGCCAAATAATTTTGTGTTTTCTTCGTCAAAGTAGTAATTACTTTATTTAGCTACGATTACCAAAGGCAATTCTTTTTTTTACCAAAAACCAAAACAATTTTATATGCAACATTAAGAATGAAAAATGTATATCTTTTATATATAACATTTTCTTAAGAATTTTTTTAATAATTTTCTTAAAAACAATTATTAAAAAATTCATAATAAAATATTTTATAAATATTAATATTTTTTTATTATATTTAAGATATGTTAATTTTAGTTTTTTAATAAAATTATATTACTTTAAGTTTCTTAATAAATATTAGCATTTGTTAGTTAAATTTTCTTTAATAGAGGGTCAGGTGGTGGCAGTTCTGCAACTTCACCGGCACCGCACTGTATAAACAACAGCGAACCCAGCTGTGAAAAATAAAGTTTGATAGACGACAACACCCCTGACCAGTGCATGGCAATTACCCATTCAAATTTGTCCTTTTAAGTAATTTCAAACATAGTCAATTTTTTTTTAGGTTGTCTGCTCGGTATCCAATACTTAATCTTGACTAATCCGGGTCGACCCTGGTCGCGCACCTGGCTATGGCAGGTGAGTCTCTCAGCGGGAATAACTGCGTACACAAGGTCTCGAACTCAGGACATTGCTTAAGCGATACCAAGCCGCTTACCACTTAGATCAACTCCCGTTGGTAAAGATAGTCAATTTTGTAATGAGCTACGAGGGAATAGGGGGACGGAATTCCGATAATGCCCCTTCCGGATATCTTGGGTCAAAGTGACACGTCCGCACTGTGGTCAAAGACCTCTTTAGTCAGACCTTCCGGTTGCAGGACAGGTTCGTAATTTCACTTTGGATAAAATAAATTGCCTAGGGAACTGCGCCAAAATAAATAAACTCTTGTGACCCATCTCACATTTTCACGATAACATTAATGTATAAAAAAATGAAAATTTTAATTTATATGGAACTACATTGAAAATTTTCCTTTTTTAATAGTTATATTGAAAATTTCTTTTATATATTTTAACAAGTTGAAATAAATAAATTTTAGTTAAAACTTATACAATATCATGAATTATGTAAAAAAAAAAAAATACGATATCAAGAATTGGAATGTGTATATGCACTGTGACAAGAAATGATTGTTAGGATTATAATTTGGTTTTGACAAAACGTAGAATTTGTATGCTTCAGCATTTTATTTAATTTATTCATAAATAAATACTTATTAAATGAAAAATTAAAAAAATAATTAAACTGCTATATTTAATATCAGAATATTTTTTGGTAAGGTTTAATATCACAATCTAATACATAAGACAAAAAAAAATCATAATTAAAGCATGAAAAAAAATAAATTCAAACCTGCTTAAAAACTCATTTATTGTATCTTTGTAAAATCTTGTTTTTTTAAACTATTTTGATATATGCTTTTGACTTGATGCACAAATGAGTCAAATATTTAGCAAAATAATAGTCGGGATAATGCTCATTTTGATCGAAAGTCTAAGTTCGAGTAATTTTGATCTTTGAAATTTTTAATTTGACTTTAAAATTTTTGAAATTGTAAGTTATAGGTTAAATTAGTTCAATTCATTATCATTACTGTATTGTCACATTTTCGTTGATTTATCACATTAAAAGAGACATTAATAACAATTGAAACTGCAAATAAGGTCG
>QANU01028627.1:85500-95717 GCA_003254905.1 Nissolia schottii | reverse complement strand
GTATTTTTTGGTGTACGTGTGGCGGGACTCTTATTAAATAATTAGGCTTTTATTGTTATTATTTCAAAATTTATGTATACGAAAAGATTTAGTTAAATTATCATGTAAAAAAGTTTTATACAATAAATACATTACAACTGAACTGTTGAATGAGTTATGGTGTATTTATTTCGTCCAATAACTTTTTGTGTACGTTGAATTTAATCAATTCGACCGTTGAATTGAAAATTTTTATCAAGTACATAAAAACGATCAAATTGATTAAATTTAATGTCCACAAAAAATTGGGCGGCTGCTAGCATTCATCGTCACATTTTTGGTGAATGCTCCACCTTGACACGTGACCTACTATTACCTGTAAACTAATGAACAGTTACGATATTCCTCTTTCCTCCTTTCTCCTCCTCTATGTTCCTCTCTTCACCCTTCGCACTCCATAACCGCCTGACCTGCAACCGCCGCCAATGGAACATCTCCACCAATAGACCATACCTGATTAACAAGTAGTAGGTTTGGATTCTCTACCATTAGATTTTAACCAAAACAATCTAAAGGTGATAAAAAATTCTGACCACAAATGCTCCCCAAAATAACATAATGGTGAACCATTCAACCAAAATGTGATGGTGAATGTTAGCAAGAGCCCAAAAAATTATTAAACAAAATAAATATATCCTAACTTGCTCGTGAAATCAATGAATACCCGCTTTGCATACTTTTTCTCTCTTTATATATATCATATTATTTTATATCGATGTTTGATGCAATTTTTCTTTTAAATGCTAGACAAGTCAGAAATGCTTTTTTTTATTTTGGAGTAAAAAATAAGTGGATCCTAACATTACATTTAAAATCTAATACCACTACCATATCTTTTGTCAAACACTCTAATTACATCTTTTGGACCATGCAGTATTCTTTTATGGATAGATTTACACATGAAATAGGTATTGATTTGAATTATTGGGCGGTGATGGAAGTAACTGTAAAATTTTGAGTCAGGGGGAGACTGTGTGTGTGGATTTGGGAAAGATTAAAGAGGATCAAATTGCAGATAATGCTTTATGAAAGTGAGCTTTTCATCATTTTTCAATGGAAACTGCATGGTGGCGGTAAAAAAGGTCATATCATTTTTCTCCGGTGGCTAGAAAAGCCCAATCCATAGGAGATTCTGAGGATAGGGGACCTAAGGCGATTTTGTCACCATTCACTAATTCACTCTGTGTGATGTGAAAGCCACCTTTACTTTTTACTGGGAGCAAATAAAGCTCTTATAACTGCTAACCCGGCATGTGTTTTTTTTTTCCCTTAAAAAAAAAGACTTGTCATTTTCTCGGTGGAGTTTAGGAATCCTTGTCACATAATCCCGTTTTAGTAATGAGATTTTTTTTCCCTTTATGCTTGTTCCTGTTTTTGGTTGTTATTCATTTTGATAAAAAAATGGTTAATTATGTTTTTAATCTCTCGTAAATTATGTGTTTTGTTCCTAAAAAAAATTGTTAGGAAATCGTCTCTCATAAATTTTTTTGTTAAATTTTAGTCTCTGCCGTTCATTTAGGCTGTTAACTGCTAATATGACCGTTAACTTGGCCACATGGCAGTCACGTGTCACGCACATAACATATGGTTAATTCAGTTTTTAATCCCTCATAAATTATAAATTTTGTTTTTTACCCCTCATAAATTTTTTCGTTAGAAAATCGTCCCTCATAAATGTTTTTGTTAGAAAACTGTCTTTCACATTTTTTTTATTAGATTTTAGTCTTACCATCCTCCATTTGGGCTATTAATTACTGACGTAGTAGTTAACTTGGCCACGAGATAAACACAATTGGATCATTATTCAAACTAACCCACCCAAACCTAACCCAGGATGAATTAATTTTTTTTAATAAAAAAACACACCTCTCTCTAGTCCCCTCCCACTTTCTCCCTACTCTCATTCTCTCCCATCTCACCGTTATGGTTCTCTCCCACTCACATTCGACTTGCCGTTGACCTCATCTTCACCGTTAAGGTTTATGATGATTATAATATTTTTTTAATTTAAGATCATGGATCACGGGTCATGGGTGGGTTTAGTGGTAATGTACGTGGCATGTGTCTGCCACAAGACCAAATTAACAATCACGTTAGCAGTTAACGGCCAAAATGGAGGATGACAAGGACTAAAATCTAACAAAATAATTATGAGGGATGATTTCCTAACGAAAATTTTATGAAGGGTAAAAAACAAAATCCGTGATTTATGAGGGACTACAAGCTGAATTAAACTTATGTCATGTGTGTGGCACATGACTACCACGTGGCCAAGTTAACTGTCACGTTAGCAGTTAACAGCCCAAATGGACCACAGAGACTAAAAGCTAACAAAAAAAAATTATGAGGGACAATTTTCAAACAAAATTTTTTTTGAAGGGAAAAACTCAATTTGAAATTTATGAGGGATTAAAAACATAATTAACCTTAAAAAATGTTATATTCCATAATATTGTCATTTTTTTGAATTAATTCATGGGCAGGGTCAAAAAAGAAAGAAGTGTTGACTCATCAACACATAGTTGAGTAGAGTGATAGATATTCATCCCTTTTATTCATTTGTCTTAAATTCAAGTTCTCGATATGAAATAATCAAATATTAGGACAGTCATACCTTCTATTGGACCTCTGTCTTCTTCTTATGCCTTTATCTTCCCATTTTCCAATTCATAAATATAGGCTTCATTTTTATCATCTACAGATTTGACGGGACACTCAATGTCACCAGTTACATATCTCTAGTGTTTGCAACCTTTTAAGAAACCATGCATAGCTTCAACACAGTGAGTGTAGTTTGAACCATTGAGCATGGCAGAAATAGGATGAGTAAAATTTGTTTTATCCATGATAAAAAAAACAAACACAATAGCAAAGGGAAAAGTTCACTTTTGGAGTAGAATTTGCAAAAAAGAACAAAAAAAAAAATAGAATTATCTCACTAAAAAACCTTTGGAAGTTATATGTTGTGTTGCCACGTCAACAGAATGAGTGGTCCACGTCAACTTGCTGGTCAACGCAGTTGGGCAGGTGGCATGTGGGTGACGAATGCAAGTGATAGGAGGGTGACTAGTGTGAATCACATAAGAGGACACGGAACAAGGTGGTTGAATGTGGGTTACAAATCGCAACGTCGCACATGAACAAAATGTGCAAGATGTTTGAAGAGTGCGACGGAAGATGACGAAATTCTAGCGACATTAGTGGTGAAGGATGGCGGGTAGGTGGCCACCGGCGATGAAATAAACAGATCACGGGAAGATGTCGATCCAGTGAGGGCAACGAGCTATGGCGTAGAGAATATTTGGCTAACTTATACCATGTGAAAAACGAAAAAGGAAAATATATCTGAATAGTATTGCTTGTATTGTATTTTTGAATTATACATATTTATAACGAATGGCATGCCTATTTATAGACTTGTTACAGATAACAATTGATTCAAATAATAATAATAAAAATCAAACAGGATAAAATTTAATGTGAATAAATATCTTAACCATTAAGATAAGAAAATATCTTAAAAATTAAGATAGGTAAAATATCTTAACATGCCACAAAATCCAAGGTGGCTTTCTCAACTAAATCACGTGTCTTTAATAGAGTGGATGAAAGATCTTGAAATTCAACAACCTTATGAAAATTAATTTAATCATGATTGTATGAGAAACATAATCAATGGTGAAAATTTAAACAAATTGTGTTTAGAGGTAAAAAGCAACAAGCTAGTTGAAGAAGATGAAGATGGGCTAACCGTAATTTCACGGTTAGTGATATATAAATTATGAGGTAGACTGCTATTTTTTTCTAAGAATACGGGTGAAGAGCAATAAATCAAAACCTGAAGAGTGTTTGTTCATCATCCTAAGTTTTTTCATTATATGAAATTAAAATATTACTTTATAATTAAATGATCAAAATATAATTCCAGTCAACGTACTCTTACCATGTAATAAGCCATTAGGATGAATCAAATAGTGATGGAGTTGAATAATTTATATGAGATCATAGATTTAAACTTAAAGACAATCGTTGTAAAAAAAAAGGGTAAATTGCATAAATTATCTTTAGGGTTTGGTAAAATTGTACTTAACTTTAACTTTAAACTATGTGAAAAATTGCAATCCACCTCATTTTTTCATTATGACTTATCGTTTATGATTTGTCAGGTTTCTATTTTTATTTTATGTAATTTTGGTTTTTAAAAGTTTATGAAAGAAATAGTAAAAAAAATGAAAATAATAAAATAATATTTAATGTTTCAGACTTTTGGGAATGGAATAGCAAACCCAAAAAATAAAAATAGTGAACGAAATTTTATTGCTATTTTCGTTAGCATAACAAAAACACAAGAAAATAAAATGACAATATAAATTTAACAGATCATTAGTGATTAATTACACTAAAAAAATGAAGTGAAATACAATTTTCACATGATTTAAGGTGGAGTGCAATTTTATGAAACCTCAAGAGCATTTTCTACAATTTACCCCAAAAAAAAAAATATTCATGCCTCCTTATAATTTATCCATAGTGAGATATAAGAAGCTATGTGTGTAAACATTGTCAAGAGTGTGATTAGTATGATATACAAATTCCTCATAATTAAGATAAATTTTTTGAATTAGGACATTAATATCAATTACCTTTTTTTAATCATATATTTTTTTTAATATTTATACATAATCATATTTTTATTATACAATTACAGGATGTATTAGATACATAATATCGTAACCGTCTTTTGTATTTTTATAAAATTATTATATTTGCGTATCCCATTGTACCCTACCCAATATATGATCACCAAGTGGCACCGTAGTACTTTTTAATTAAGGCTCCACTAGCATATTTACCTGGGCTACGGGTGATTATCGATCATATTAAATATGTAAATATAACAAATATTTGCATATGATTAATATATTTGATTTTATTAAATTATTTAAATATACATTATTAAAATTTAATATTGAAAATAAAAAATTGAAGTAATAGATAAAAATTATAAAATGGGCTCAACCTGTTAGATTGGCTTTTATAATCCACCAAAATATTTTTAATACATCTAGTCAAATAAACCTAATTTGCGAGTTAAAGCATCATTTTTATAATTGTGTTTCTAAATACTTTTTTGGTGTTGCTTAAATTTTTGTTTTTGAATTTTTTCAATAATAAATACTACATATGTTTATATGAATATTTTTTGTAGTATTCAAGTGAACTGTTTTAAAGTTGAGGTCGTGGAACTAGGTTTCCCTAATTGTTCTAATTGTTTAATATAATATATTTTGATGATGACAAATAGAACATAATGACAATTAGAATGCAAAAGGATGTTATATGTTAAATAGAATACATTTGATCTTGTATGATTGAACTTGATGGTATCATATAGCTTACACACCATACAATGATATATGAGAAACATCATTTTGAGAACGCATCCAATAATAAATTATATGTGTATTGAAGGATTAACTTTGGATATGTGTATATGCATGAATATCAAGTGCTATAGTGTTAGAATGCATGCATGTTAGACAAAAAATATTATTTGATTAATATAATGATTTGATCATTGCCTTATTGTATATGCATGATGCGTTGATTGATCTATAGATGCATATTAAGATATTAGAACACATTGGACTAACTATACTTTCTAGTGAATAATCTTATATATAGGAAAGTCCACGGCATCAAGAACAAGAATGAACATATTCATATGATACCCAAAGTCAAAAGGCAGATCATAAAATGTTTATCCTATGAAGAACATGGTAATGCCGAAGATAAGATTCATGAAGAATACTAAGTCCAAGCAAGTTGTTAAAAGGATATAGTCTCTTAGGACTTAAGGTATTCTTGTCAAAGGAAAATTAAGATATACCTCTCTCTAATCTCTTGGAATGGTGCTCTTATATTAATTCCTTGAGAGAGTTTCTTTTTCTACACAAATTCCATACACTTGTAAAGAGGGTGAGGTATCCCTCTAGTTGCTTAGGGTGTGGTATCCCTAAGGATTGGTTCTTGAGGCTCAAACACAAAGGTGGAGGATCCTAAGTGTGAGGAGTGCTCTTGGATGTAAAGATTTTTTCAAGCACCTAAGTTAGAAGCTTGATGATAGTGGAAAAATCTTGAGCAAGATGCTTGAGGATTGGACGTATCTCACAAGGGTGGTCGAACTAGGATAAATTACTGTTTGCAATCTCTCTAATTCTATCTCTTTATTTATTGTAAACTTATATTATTATCTTGCATATTTGAGAATTGCAATATCATACATTTGTTGATAACTGATATATTCCACTGCATAATATCTTTGATTGCATGAAAATGCAATATTTATAAAAAATTAGAATAGTTTCTTAACTACCCAATTCACCCCTCTCTTGGGTATTGGTTGCCAAGACTAACAGAGGTGTTGCCTCCCCCCATGCCTCTATAGTACTAGTGTGCCTAACAGGTGGAGTGTGAGAATATATATATATATATATATATATATATATATATATATATATATAGTAATACAGGTCTGTGTGGGGGGATAATTAGGTGTTTTGGGAATGTTGGAGTAGGAGTTTTTGGATCTGCTTCTAATCTTGTTATTTTCATGTCCTTGTTTGTTTTTTTTAGCATGTGATCTCTGTATGTGTTCTAAGGAGTCACAGCTTCATTTGTGTATCATTTGCTTGGCCTCTTCGATTCAAGCCGTTCTAATGAAATCATTGAAAAAAGTGAACTGTTTTAATAATTATTTACCTATTTTTAATATAATATTAAAGTATTAATTCATTTGAAAATAATTTTTCTAAATTTAATTTTTATTTTTCATCTGTGGACCAAAACCACCTAAAACATAATGAATTGACATATTCAACAAACCTTTAAAAATCAACTACTTTGTCCCATATTTGGGCGGGCTAGCAAAGGGATTGGGTGGAGGAACCAAGAACAAACATTAATAATAAATCAGAATATGCTCATCAAAAATCATAATTGAAGAAGAACATTGATAATCCGCATAACCTCACCTCAAATTAAGCTGCAACATTTGAGACAGTCTGATCCACTACTGCATAAAATCCCTTTTAGATTTCACACTTGTCATTCACAAAAAGCCATCTAAACTTAGAAAAATGAATTAACAAAAGAAGAAGAAAAAAAGTATATCCTGCCAACAAAGGTCAAAGCTTCAAAAAATAGAAAGAAAAATGTTTCAGATATTTTGTGAAATTCAAAATTAGGATGGTACATGGTACTGTTGTTAACCAGGAATCATGGCTAATAAATAGTAAGTGTGATTGAGATTAAAATTGAGATCATGAATGTTAATAAGTCGGATTAATCACGGACTTGTACAGAAGTAACTTTTTTTTATTTATAGACATGTCAGTTTAATTTGTTTAAATTTCAATGAAATACAAAACTTAATCAAAATTTTCTTTACGTGAAATTGCAGAAATGGACAATTAATAAAAAGAACTTGTTAAACTGTTAAATGAAGTAAACCATTTTTATATCCCAAATAAATAATATTTAATATATTTAACTTAATGTTACTTGCATTTTTAATATTAGTTTTTGTTAAATAATTAGGAATTGTAACAAATTGTCGCACTTAAGCATCATTAAATATAAATTCAACCAACTTTAGGACTGTCATGTGCAAGAGACAGGTGGACCCATATAAGTTTTTGCCATGGCTTCGATCTTCATATGCTCGTGGCTCTAACTATTTTCATTACGGCAAAGGGTGGCTTCTTAACATTTCTAACCCATTTGGTGTAACTCGTATACTAAAATATGGGATGGAAGAAAAATTTACGAATATATGGTTTTGGGTCTGCAATCGCTACATGGTGTGACGATTTTAGACTTTTTTTTTTAAAAAAAATGTCTGAAATCGCCACACCCACTGGCGATTTTAGACATTTTTCAAAACAAAAAAGCCTAAAATTGCCACACCCTGTGGCGATTTCAGACATTTATAAAAAAAAAATTGAAAAGGTCTAAAATCGCCACAGGGTGGGGCGATTTCAGACTTTTTTTCATAAAAAAAAATTTTGGGGTCTGAAATCGCCATAGGAGGTGACGATTTCAAACCCAAAACTATACATCTGTAAATATTTTTGTTGGACCATAATACGAGCTTAAAATTTTTTTTGTCCATTGTAACGATGTAAAATGGTACATGAGGAATTATAGAACAATTAGAACAATTGTGGATAGTTTCTGCATTCTTTTGTGTTTGAATTACAAAAGAAAAGGATAGTGATGGAAAAACTAGAGAAGAAATCCTAAGAGAGAGAGAGGTAGGATAAGCCTAGACAAATTTTCCATACCCCCTAATTCCCCTCTTCCCCTTATTTATATTAAATTGGGCTCCACTAATTGGGTCAATTCCTAATTGGGCCTTTATCAATATAGGCCCATTACATCCATATAAATGTTAATTTCTCGCAAAGGGTTGCCCCGGTTGTGATGGGACATATCATTCCAAATTAGCATCCCTGCATTTTCCCATCAAAGCTTGGATTTACTGTCCAAACATATGGCAATTCATTTTCAGCTAAAGCACAATCTTCCAAATTTCAATTTAAACACGTGTCTATTATTGCTTGTGAAAATATAGATGGAAACTATCAAACGAGATATCAAACGGATAAAATCGATCAACTGTTGGCTTGGATATTTTACAATTCAAACATTTAAATTAATTAATTGGACATTGAATTCATCATGTTTCAATTAACAAGAGTCGTCTTCCAAGAACTTAAGCTCCCTACGATTAGCTTACATCGGTGTAAGTTTAAGTACAATCCTCGCTCATTAAATATTATTTAAGTGAAAGTCTGAAACATTAAATATTAAATGTTAAATATTATTTAAGTAAAAGCCTGAACTTAAACTTATCCTCGCACATTAAATATTATTTAAGTAAAAAAATGAAAATAATAAAATAATATTTAATATTTAATGTTCACATATATGTAATGTGGGTATACAACATGTGTACACTTTTGGCGAGGAGGGTACACGTAACATTACTCTTAACGTTAATAAGAAACAAATACGGTTTACAACAACAATAAAGCCTTATCCCACTACATGGATCAAGCAACGCCATTGTGCATTATCAAGGGATATATTTTCATGTAACTTATTTACTTCTAAATCTCTTCTAATAGTTTCTTCTATAGTTTTTCTAGGTCTCCCCCTACCTCTAGCTAATGAGTTACTTGCCACTTGATATACTCTCCTCATTGGGGATTCTAGTGGTCTTCTCCTCACATGTCCAAACCATCTTAAGACAGGATTCTACAATCTTTTGTACTATAGGTGCTACCTCAACCTTCTCTCTAATGCAATCGTTCCTAATCCTATTTTCTCTAGTGTGTCCACACATCCATTGTAGCATCCTCATTTTTGCAACACTGAGTTTATTTTCCTGTTGGGTTTTTACTACCCCAACACTTAGTCCCATATAACATTGTTGGTCTTATAATTGTGTGGTAAAATTTTTCCTTAAGCTTGAGTGACACTTTTCTATCACACAAAGCTCCCAATGCACTCCTCCATTTCATCCGCCCAGCTTGGATCCTATGATTAGCATCACTCTCTATCTCTCGGATGATGGAGCCAAAGTGCTTGAACCTTGTGACGTGTGGTATAGGATAATCTCCAATTTTCACCTCTATGTTTAGATTTGTATACCTCTTACTAAACCTACATTTCATCTATTCAGTCTTACTTCGGCTTATACAAAGACCGTGTGTTTCTTACCCTTGTCTCCATAGTTTTAATGTTCCATTTAACTCTTCTCTCGACTTTCCCACTAAAATAATGCCATCTGCGAAAAGCATGCATTGGGGCACTAGGTCTTGAATGTCTTCAGTAAGAGCATCCAAGACAAGGGTGAAAAGATAGGAACTTAGAGTTGACCCATGATGTAGACCAATGACGATGGGGAATTCCTCTGTCGTTACACCTTGCTTTCTTACGCTAGTTGTGACTTTGTCATATATATCTTTGATTTCTCGTATGTAAGCAATTCAAACTCTTTTCTTCTCCAGAACCTTCCATAAAATCTCTCTTGGCACCCTATCGTAGATTTCCTCCAAATTAATGAAAACCATATGTAAATCTCTTTGGTCTTTCCGATATCTCTTCACCAA
>QANU01028627.1:51902-85224 GCA_003254905.1 Nissolia schottii | reverse complement strand
CATTCTTTTGTGTTTGAATTACAAAAGAAAAGGATAGTGATGGAAAAACTAGAGAAGAAATCCTAAGAGAGAGAGAGGTAGGATAAGCCTAGACAAATTTTCCATACCCCCTAATTCCCCTCTTCCCCTTATTTATATTAAATTGGGCTCCACTAATTGGGTCAATTCCTAATTGGGCCTTTATCAATATAGGCCCATTACATCCATATAAATGTTAATTTCTCGCAAAGGGTTGCCCCGGTTGTGATGGGACATATCATTCCAAATTAGCATCCCTGCATTTTCCCATCAAAGCTTGGATTTACTGTCCAAACATATGGCAATTCATTTTCAGCTAAAGCACAATCTTCCAAATTTCAATTTAAACACGTGTCTATTATTGCTTGTGAAAATATAGATGGAAACTATCAAACGAGATATCAAACGGATAAAATCGATCAACTGTTGGCTTGGATATTTTACAATTCAAACATTTAAATTAATTAATTGGACATTGAATTCATCATGTTTCAATTAACAAGAGTCGTCTTCCAAGAACTTAAGCTCCCTACGATTAGCTTACATCGGTGTAAGTTTAAGTACAATCCTCGCTCATTAAATATTATTTAAGTGAAAGTCTGAAACATTAAATATTAAATGTTAAATATTATTTAAGTAAAAGCCTGAACTTAAACTTATCCTCGCACATTAAATATTATTTAAGTAAAAAAATGAAAATAATAAAATAATATTTAATATTTAATGTTCACATATATGTAATGTGGGTATACAACATGTGTACACTTTTGGCGAGGAGGGTACACGTAACATTACTCTTAACGTTAATAAGAAACAAATACGGTTTACAACAACAACAAAGCCTTATCCAACTACATGGATCAAGCAACGCCATAGTGCATTATCAAGGGATATATTTTCATGTAACTTATTTACTTCTAAATCTCTTCTAATAGTTTCTTCTATAGTTTTTCTAGGTCTCCCCCTACCTCTAACTAATGNAGTATCTAACTCCTTAGCTTTTGCTCCTACCCACTCAGTTTCTTGTAGGCACATAACATTTATCCTTCACCTAATCATGGTGTCTACTATTTCCATTGATTTACCAGTGAGTGTGCCTACATTCCATGTACCAAAGCATATCCTACCTATAGTCTTGTGAACTGACTTATTTACCTGCACCCATTCACGAAAATGTGGTAACCCTTGCATATTTTTCACTGCATCTGGGCACCGATACAATGGCTCTTTCTCTTTCGACACTGCACGTGAGCAATGCAGCGTGTTGCTTTTGGGCAACGACCTAGCCTCAACACTATGTAATCTTTGATTCATGTCATGAGGATTCGACAAAGTTTTACGTTGGCTATTGATGACCTAACACAACCCTGCTCTTTTCCGAGGCTTGGGACCGGCTATGTAGTGTTTAACCAAACACCGCATAAGTAGAGTTAAGAAACAAATACGTTTTACATCCTAAACTAATTGAAGATTTGTAGTTTTGTTTATCGCTCAAACACTATCGATGTCTAAGCATCTTTCAATTCAGAATACTAACACAAGTGTTACAGTTTAAAGAATGTATTATATTCTTTTATAATAGATCTAAATATGTTTGTCACCTATAAAATTTCTACCAAAGAAACACTAAAAAGAACCGAAACACCCACAAAAAGAAAAAAAAATTACCAAAAAAGAGAGAAAAAAATAATCACAAAGGTGATAAAAAAAACACAATTGGATGATAACTACAGAGAGGGAACAATCTGATAGAACTTGTCCTTGCAATATAGAAGGTACTTTTATTAGAAGCCATGCATCCATCAAATCAAACGGGACATAACATTCCCCTTCTACATTGCTCAAAGAACAACGGTCCAAAAAGAAAAAGGGGAAAAGCGTAATTGGAAAATTGCACTTGTCATCATGGGAAGGGGACTTAACATTTTGCGTCATCAGCAATTTGTTTGAAGTGTCTAGTTAGAGCCGTGCACTCTAACAAAATAAATAGCTGGATCGATGCGTAAGTTCAACATTGGCAATTGCTTTCTCTGCCTGCAAAAGCTTAGCTACTTGCTTCATTTTTCTTCAATTAATTAAGTTGGGCCTCCATATATAATGCTGCAAATGTCTCCCATTTCTCAACATTTTTCCTTTGTGATCCGGACTCTTGTAATGATGGTATATGCTCATCCGATGTTGATATGATCTGAGACGTACGGCTGTCAGATTAATTTTCAGCAAAATAGGACTACGTAAAAGTTTGGTGTAGTTATTATAGGATTTTAATCTTATAAAATACTAGTTAATGTAAAGGTTTTTTTTTTTGAGAAAGTTTTCTGTATACAAAAATACAATATCAATAACACAATAATAAATATGGTCAATTCAAGAGAATTATAATTGTATGGAACTTTTTTCAGAATTCGGATTTAATATTTTCAATTGTATCCTCTCCCACGTCCTTAGAAGCATTAGCTCACCACTGACATATCCCTGACTAATGCAAGATTGATAATTATGAATATCTCTGGTTTGTTGACGGATGACCCACCTTTTATTTTTTTAACTACAAAACGGTGATAACATATCACCATTTTCTTAATTTCAAATATTTTTTTCTTTTACATAAAATTGGAAATAATATCACCGGTTTCATGAACAGTTTCCTTGCGAATGTAATGTACGTTAGATAACCATATTCTTGCATTTAGTGTTTCGTATTTTCATACAAACATATTTGAGCTATATTTTCCTTTAACTGCAAAAGTAGGATTATACAAAATTAGTGTGATTTTGATAGTGTATAATTTTTTTATTACGTACTAACAGTATTTATTGTCATGTAATTAAAAGTTTCTGTTTGGTACCTTGACTATTATGAAAGTAATACAAAATGTGATATATGATTAATTTTGTTTATTCTAACCGGCGAAGTTATTAGATACTAAACCTACTATTTATGGAAGGTAGTATCCTAGCCAGTTTATGCTTTAGTCTTGTTACTCGTCTGAAACTAAGGACTGGGATTCCATGCTTAAGGAGGTTCCCAAGAGAGTAAGGTGCGTCACAATGGACAACTTAAGTACCAAGTCTTTCCTAGCCAGAACTTTCCCTTAGTTCAGACCCTTCGTTAATTGGATTCTTTATAAGGGTCTGTTATTTAAGCCTAACAAAATAATTCTAAAGATATCATGTATCATATAATATTCACATAGGTCTCTGTCCAAGCATGTCATCTACTAAGCATGTTAACTGAACAGATAATGATAATCATAATAATCATAGGCACACCGGGACCTTCACTCACTTGAAAAAGCCTGAGACAAGGAAGCACTGGTGTTGGAAGCTCCAAGAGGTGTAGCGTTGGCACCTAGAAAGGTTAACCACACTATTAGAAAACTTGATAAACATAAATGAAGAGTATCGTGGTAGCGAATGTTAAAAGCTTATTTTTAAACTCTCGTCGTTTTATATATCCTCCTTTACAGCTTTCAAATCTTCAAGGGATTCAATTGCAGTATAGTCGGGTATAGTCTATCCACAGGGAGTTGAATAAAGTCATTATTGAGTTTGTTAATTAAACAATAGAGTGGATGATTTGTAAATGGATTTTTAACATAAATAAAGTAAATAAAAGATAAAATGACACCGAGGGAAAACCAAATAGGGAAGCTTGTTGGGAATTAACTCGTAATACAATTTTCATATATCCATTACTCAATGCATATGAATTATCAATTCCATTGATTCCTCGCCACCAGTTCTCATCTTAATCATCTCTTTCAAGCATGAAAAGATCACTCGATTCCCTTTGTCATTTTGTCAATCTCTTGCACAAACTAACAAAGCAAATTGATCTATAGTTTCAGATGTTAAAACGACTAATAACCCTAACTCTATTTCTAGCAATTAGGACTATTAGATGATTTAATCTAGTTCCAACTTAATGAATGTAGTTCTCACTCACAAACAATCAAGTTTCAAGTCATGCTTTAGGTAACTAATCTAAAACAAGCATTAAACACAAGATCAAATCACGTAAATCATGGAATATAGATTCATACATAAAAGAGTTAAATGGATACAATCAAACCATAATACTTATCAAAATCCCAACAACAAGAGGATTATAAATCCATCTTACAAGAAGAAATCAAAGAACAAGGTAATGGACGTTCACCATGACACGTTTTCACGCCACCATGGTGAGTACCGCTGTGCTCCTCGACCTCTCTTAGCTTCCTTCTCCACTTTCCTCTTGGTCTCTAAGCTCTAAACTTCACTAATTATGTATTCTGAATGTGTAAAAAGGTTAGGTCCTTAATGAATTCGGATTTGGCCACCTTTTATAGATTGTTTTAGCTTCAGGCCGCTCAGCGGATTACAGGGGTCACTGAGCAGACTGGGCGGTTCAAGGATTGCTTCAACGTGAAGTTTCTTAAGCTTTAAGCAATTTCAGACGTCGCTCAGCGGATTGGTCTGCACAGTAGTTAGTAAAATCGCGATAACTTTGGCTACAGATATCCGATTGTGGTGGTTCAAATCTCCACTTAAAGCTAAGAGATAGATCTACAACTTTGTAGTTGACATCAAATTTAGATTCAATCTCCATCCTAATGAAAAATCTGTGGCAAAGTCAGTGTTAATTCCTGCTGTGTAGCTCTTTTGATTCGTGCCTCTGATCTATATGGGAAATTGGCAAGAATTGCATTAATTCACAATATTTGTGTCCTACTCTCTTAAAACTACTAAATTCATACAAAAGTGGGGAAATTGGACAGTGAATTCATTTTAAACAATGCAGATAAGTGTCATTTTAACCTATGAAAACACCAAAATATGACACTTATCAGCGCACTGGCATCACTACAGCGGTCTAGCATTGCCATGGCAGTTGTGGATCGCCACAGCGCTACCACTACCAAAGTATCGATGCTGGGGCCTACTACCCTAGGCAATCCTTAAAAGGATTGGCCACCTACCATAGGTGAAGATGTTGCTTCTTCACAAAAAGAGATAAAGAAGATGAGTAGAAATTCCATGCTTGATGGTGGAATCTAAAGCTCAGAGCGAACTATTGAGATGTGAGGGGATGTCTATATATAAGCAAAGAGACGGGACCTTCTCCTGGCCCAAGGTGCCACGGCTAGGGTTTTCGGTGACTCCTGTGTCGCTATAGTGTGTTGGGTGCACTACAATACCTCGCTACATCCATGTCAGTGCAACGCTATGGGAGCGCTACAACGCATTTCTCGTATTGCGCTGCTGCAGTGCGTTGTGGGTGCTACAGCATGCCTCTAAAAGTCTGGGCCTTCACAAATACAAATAAAGCTTATATTCCTTGCTTAGTTTGTCCTTTGGCAAAACAATCTCATTTGCCTTACATCTTGCATAATATTTTTTTTTTTTGCTTCTTCTTTTGATTTGGTCCATTGTGATACTTGGGGCCTTTTCCACACCCCAACATATCTTGGTCATAGGTTTTTTTTCACAAATATGGATGATCACAACAGATTCACTTAATTGGTTATTCCTCCTCCATCAGAAATCTAAAGCCACTATAGTGTTGTAGCACTTTTTTGCTTATGTTCACACCCAATTTCAGAAAACCAGTAAGGCAATTCATTTGTATAATGCACCTGAGTTAGCCTTCAAGGATTTTCTAGCTGAGAAGGGGGCAGAACATCAATTTTCTTGTGTGGAGTGCCCACAACAAAATTATGTGGTTGAAAGGAAACATAGAAATCTCCTCAATGTGGCTTGGTCCTTGTATTTTCAATCCAAGGTACCTATGGAATTCTAAGGTGAATGTGTATCCACAATAGCTTTTTTAATAAATCGAACTCCTTCTTGGATACTTCATTTTCAGTCTCCTTACCAGAAACTGTTTGTTGTTCCTCAACCATATTATAATTTCAAGGCCTTTAGATGTTTATGTTATGCTAGTACGTTGCATGCTAACAAACATAAATTTGTACCAAGAGCCACTCCTGTTGTGTTTGTTGGTTATCCTAAGGGTACCAAAGGATATCGGTAATAGCTTGGCTACTAGAAAAGTTTTTACAAGTAGAAATGTAGTTTTCCATGAAGAAGTTTTCCTTTTCCACTTGGCTGAAAACTCTTCTTCCCTACCTAATCCTTTCCCGAATTTGGTCTTTCCAACATCCTTTAATGATTCCTCTAATCCTCAATTCCCTGAGCAACCTCATATTGATGTTCTTCATCAGGTGACTAAGCCAATTTCAATATCAAGTTCCCCTGATGAACTTATACTCAATTCTAAGCTTGAATTAGAAGATTGTCTTGCTTCTGGTAGTCTTCCTCATGTATCCCCAATTATGACTATGTGAAGATCCTTAAGATCTTACACCAAGCCCTCTTCCCTCAAGGATTTTAACTACAGTGCTATCAGCAAGCCTGCTGGCACCCAATATTCTCTTTCTGACTTCATGAGCTTTGATAGATTAAAGGGTTCCTACAAGCAGTTTATTATGCAGGTTTCCACCATTTATGAGCCTCAATTTTATCACCATGTCTTCAAATATCCCGAGTGGAAATGGGCTATGCAAGCTGAACCAGATGCATTGGAGGCCAATAAGACTTGGACTTTGGTTCTTCTACCACCTCACAAACATACCATTGGTTGTTGGTGGGTTTACAAGGTCAAATACAAGGCTATTGTCCGCGTGCTTCTCTCTTTAGCACCAGCAAATTAGTGGTTTTTGGCTCAATTAGACATTAATAATGCATTTTTAAATGGTGATCTTTGTGACGACCCCAGAAATCGTCACCTGCACATAATGACCTAGTTCCCTTATGAAAGCCTCCTAACGTGATAATCACAAAAACACGTAACGTTTTATAAACAAATTATAAAAAAACCTTTTAAAATAAACTAAAGTTCATAAATTGAATACTTGTCTCATAAAATTCTTACATAAAATCTATAATTAAAATATGAAGTTAAATAACTGAAAATATGTAAAGTTTTGTCTGTAGTTCGCTGGAGTCATCTACTGACTAAAAAAAATTAAACTAACCGAAAGATAAGCTAAGACTAACTTCATTGAAATGTGAAGCTCACCAAAGGAATGCTACCAACTATTGGAGGAGAGGAATTGTATCCTCATCTTAGTCTGCAACTGAAACAAATATATGTGGACATGAATCATCATCTCAGTGAGGGGGTTTACGACCACATGGGACAGTTCATAAACATAATCATCATCTATATATCTTACGTTAAAACATTTATGGTAGTACTATATAATTAAAAACATAATCATTAAAACCAAGGAAGATATCTAGACAGACGGATCCTAAGTATTATGATCTAACTTTAACGCACTACCAAAGTACCTAGGTCTCGATAACTAATAATAATCTAATTCATCTGACTCCCTAGATTCCTAATAGTTGATATGAATCTAACTATAATGGTACCATGAGTCAACGTAATCTATCGTTGTCTTATAGTTCTATCCTAGATATAACTTCCTTAAAACATTCTTAAATATTATAACTGATAATTGAAGTGAAATCTTCTATCCTAGGGTTCCATACAACATACACATACAACACGTTCACTTATGCATACATAAAACAAAATGGTCCCATGCCTTTCTAAAACATTTTTCATCAGTTCTAAAATACTTTCATAAATATTTTCTATAAATAAAAGATATAAAATAATAAATTTCTAAAATAAAAAAGACATAATTTAATAAGTGTAAAACTAATTGAAATTCTAAAACATGAATAAAAATATTTCATAAAATAATACTAATTGCAAACATATGTCGTGATTAAACGCCACTCATCTGGAATAACTGACAACTAAGGAGCACTGACACTAGGAGCTCCTGATACCCTAGGTGGAGGCTGATAAGTGCCAAATTTACACAATTTTCACCTATTGAAATGGCACTTATCTGCTTATGTTTTAAAGAAATATCTAACTAAATTCCCCACTTTTGTAGGATTTATAATATGTTTTAAAGATGGATGCAAGCATATTAATTAGAGAATAATCCCGCAAGGAATGGAGAAAAGGGCAAAAGAGGCAAAAGCAGGATAAAAGACATAATCAGGCGAGAGAACCGCTCAGCGGTAACCGAAGGCCGCTCAGCGCAGAATGGACAAGAACCGCTGAGTGAGGTACCCAGGCCACTCAGCGGTAGTTCCCACCGAAGCCACTTGCAGTCGCCAACAGGCTGGCGCCGCCCTGCAAAAGTCGGCGCCGCCACCAGCTTTTCAGCCGCCGCATTTATTATGCCAGCCTAGCAGCCACTGGAGAAGACCAAATCACTCAACGATGAACCCTTTCCGCTCAGCGGTTGTACTTTAATCGCTCAGCGGCATACCCTAACCGCTAAGCGGTGACCCTAGATTTTGGCCTACAAATAGGAGGCTGAGGAATTCATTTGAAGACATCCATCCATAGTTCAAAATCCATTTCTTTCTTATTTCTCTTGTACTTCAAAGCTTAGGTTAGTTTAGCAACAAAGAGGAGGCCAGTGAAGGAGCCATGAGTGATCGAGGAAGCACGGCGGTCGTTGTCATGACAGTGTGAGAACGTGTCAACGTCCATAACTTGCCTCTGAGATTAACTCTTGTAAGATGGATTTCTAATCCTCTTGTTGTTTGGATTTTGATGATTATTGTAGTATGATTGTATCCACGTAACTTTTGCATATGAATTTATCAGTTTCTATGATTTGCTTGAATGATTTTACGCTTAATGTTTGTTTTAGCTTTGCTACCTAAAGCATTATTCTAAACTGCTTGATTGCGCGCGAGAGCGGCATCATAAGTTGGAACTAAATCAATTCATCTAATTCCTAGTTGCTGTAACTGGAATGAAGGATTAGCCGTTTTAAACATCTGAAATAACGCTGGTGTACTTTGTTAAGTTTGTGTGCGAAAGTGACAGCTTAACAAAGGAAGCCTGATGATCTTTTCATGCGCGAAAGTGATGAACAAGTTAAGAACTGGTGGCGGGCAATCAATGAAATGATAATTCTGTTGTATTAAGTTATGGATGCATGAAACTATAATAGGATTCAATTCCCAACAAGCTTCCGGATCTACCTCTGATTTGTTGCCTATTTATTTTTATGTTGTTTATTTACTTATTTAAACTATCAAACAATTTACCAATCCTTCACCTTATTGTTTAATTAACTAAACTCAAGAACGGTATTTTTGCAACTCCCTATGGATACGACTATACCCGACTATACTGCAATTGAATCCCTTGAGGATCTGAAAGCTGTAAAGAAGGATATATTATTAAACGGCGAGAGTGTAAGAGCTTTCAACAGAGGCACTGCTTCCCCATGAAAAAAATAGAATTAGAGCTGAGAGAAAGTTTGCATTTAAAGCACAACCTTCAGAGCTCTCTAAATAAATTAGAAAGTAAAAAAACACTCACGGGGGTTCTATTTATAGGGGAAAATGACTTCCCTTCCAAGTCACTACACGCCTCACTGCTGTAGCACTCCCTGACGGTCGCAATGGTTTTTGTTTCCCATGCCACTATAGCCGTGCCAAACCGCTACAGTGGTTCGCTGCTTTTTTTTCCACGGATTGTTACAATCTTATTGAAGAAATTTACATGGAGGTTCCTCCATACCGTGCTAGCTCCAAGACTGGTCTTGTCTACAGGCTCAACAAGTCCTTACATGGCCTTCAACAAGCCTCACGGCAATGGTTTGCTAAGTTTTCCTATGCTTTAACACAATTTGGTTTTGATCAATCCAAATGTGCCTACTCTTTGTTCACCAAGAGCTTTGGTGCTACTTTTTTTTTTTTTTGCCTTATTGGTGTACGTTAATGATATTATCATCACTAGTCCAAATTCTTCTGTCATTTATCAAATGAAGACCTTCCTCCATTCATGCTTCAAACTCAAGGATTTGGGAAATTTGTAGTATTTTTGGGCCTTGAGATAGTCAAATCTTCCAAAGGAATTTCCTTATCACAACGGAAATTTACCTTAGCTCTTTTAGAAGATACCTATTACCTGATACTACTCTGTATGAGTGGCTAATTGAAAGGTTGTTATACCTTACCATTTCCAGATCTGATGTCATTTTTGTTGTCCCATTTGAGACAAGTTGTGGCCAAACCTCGTACTCTACACCTTGCTGTTGTTCATCACCTTCTCTGGTATCTCAAAGGGTGTCTTGTACAAGGAATCCTATTCTCGGCAGCTTCCAAATTCAACATTTCAGCTTATGTTGATGTTGGCTGGGTCAATTGCCCTGATACACATCGCTTCACCATTATCTTCTGTGTCTTCGTTAGGGATTCCCTCGTTTCCTAGTAAGACTACAAAGCAGCCAATCGTCTCTCGATCTTTTGCCAAGGCCAAGTACCATGTCCTGGCTATTGTTTCCAATGAAGTAACATGGTTACACCAACTTGTTGCTTCAAATCCTTTTTTCCATGAACAAGTGAAGCATATCGAGATTGATATGCATTTCGTTTGTGAAAAAGTGCAGCAAGGCATCCTCAAGCTACAACATATTAAAATCTCTGCTCAACTTGTGTACCTCACGACAAAGGCTTTATCTCCTTATTCCTTCACGCTTCTTTTATCCAAGATGGGCATTTTTTATTAGTGCATGCCATCTTGAAGGGGAAGCATTGGAATAGTTAATTCTAGCATAAGTTAATTGTCGTTAACTGTAGTTAATAGCTAATTTTATTTAATTAACTCTAGCTAAAAAGTTTGTTAGAAATTGGTTAAAACTATTCAGTTGTAAAAATACCTTCACTTCAGCCTTCGATGAACTGATTGATTCATTTCTCTCCAAGTTCTATAAATTCTGCGGGGGGCTAATTTTATTTATTGACAATATTCGAAAATGAGACGTTGCTTATAAGAAATTTATGGTGGTGAACCATTTGAGGCAACCAAATGCTAGTGATTGAATAATTGAAAAACTAAAAAGTCTTACGTTGACAATTTCATAAAAGTAATTTAGTTAAGATTAATTAATATAAAAATTACTTGTATAATTATTATGAGGTTTGAACTATTCTTAATGGCAATATAGTACTTGTAAACTTTTACTTTGCATGAAAAAAAAGGTTAATTATGTTTTAAGTCCTTTATAAATTTTAAATTTTATGTTTTATCCTTCATAAATTTTTCATTTGGAAATCATCTCCCATAAAAAAAATTGTTAGATTTTAGTCCATATCATCCATTTGAGCTGTTAACTACTGACGTGGGAGTTAACATGGTCACGTGGCAGTCACGTGCCACGTACATTACATAAAGTTAATTCAGTTTTTAATCTCTGATAAATTGCGAATTTAGTTTTTTTACTCCTCATAAAATTTTCGTTAGGAAATTATCCCTCATAAATGTTTTCATTAGGAAATCATCCTTCATAATTTTTTTTGTCAAGTTTTAGTCCCTATTATCCTACATTTGGGTCATTTAATTGCTAATGTGCCAGTTAACTTTGTCATGTGACAAACACATGTCATGTACATGACCATCAAACTCAAACCTTGACCTAACTCGTCTAATTAATGTCATACTCGTGACCCATGATCCATGACCCTAAATTAAAAATATCATCATCATCATGAACCTTACCGACAAAGAGGAGGGTTAGTGGTGAGTCAGAGGTGGCCGGGGGAGCCACAGTGGTGAGGTGGGAGAGAAGGGGAGAAAGGAAAGTGGAAGGGGATGAGAGATGTTTTTTTTAAAAAAAATAATTCATCCCAAGTCAGGTTTGGTGTGTCAATTTGAATAATGGGTCAATCGTTTTACTGTATAACCAAGTTAATTGCAACATTAGTAATTAATGGCCTAAATGGAGGATGACATGAACCAAAACCTAATAAAAAAATTGTGAGGGACAATTTTTTAACAAAACATTTACGAAGGACGATTTCTTAACGAAAAATTTATGAGCGTTATAAAACAAAATTCGTGATTTCTAAGGGACTAAAAATTGAATTAATCCTATGTCATGTGTGTAACACATGATTGCCATGTGATCAAGTTAACTATCACGTTAGCAATTAATAATCTAAATGGACGGGAGGGACTAAAATCTAATAAAAAAAATTCATGAGCGACAATTTCCTAATAAAAAATTTATGAAAACTAAAACACAAAATTCACACTTTACGAGAAACTATAAACATAATTAACCTTAATAAACATAATTCGCACCCGGCTCCCAATACCCCCACACACCGCCGCCATGTCACACGGCGGCGATGCCGCGAACGACAAAGTGAAGGAGAAGCGGAAAGGGGAAGCATGACAAGCCGAAGCCGTGGGACGAGGACCCAAACATCGACCGGTGGAAGCCCGAGAAGTTCAACCCTCAGTGGAACGAAGGCGGCATGCTCGAACCCTAGCACCTCCAAGAAGCTTGGCCCATGGTCAAATCAAGGAGTTCGGCGTCACTTGCGAGCCCAACCTGGTAAAAACGACACTGCGTTTCGCTTCGTTTTGTTGTTCCTCGTGTTGAAAACCCTAGGGTTCGAATCCATCTGTCGTTTACCCTCTCCCCTTTCTCGCTTTCGTTTCAAATGCTGCTGCTCCGATACGAACAACGCTCGAACCATTGTTCAGAAAATGCTTCTTTCTCGCTGCCAGAATCTCACCTAACGATTATATGAATCTTGATGTATGTTGCCAAGCAATGACATATTTGGGAGACAAATTTGGACAGTCATTAACTCACTGACATTGCAATATTTTGGTGATTGGTTTCTAGTTTTTGGTGCATAATATCATATATATCATGTTATAGATAATGATCAAGAGCACAGAAATTGAAGCGTGTCTTGTCAAATTAGCGACGGAGAGCGAAGGAATTGCGATAAATGAGGTGGTGGCTTCTATGTATGTCTGAGGTAGAAAACAGTGATAGTGTAAATGTGTTACGAGAGGGGTCAGTGATCCCTCCTCTTGGGAGTGAACGATCTTGCTGTTAAGATAAATGAGGATAATGTGTCTCCCTTGGCTGATGAAAAAGCTAGAATATCATGTTTGGAGGAACCTAATCGAAGAGGAATGTGATGGTAAAGTGTTAGCTCCACCAACAGGGGTTGGTCCAAGTGGTAAGTCGCTTGGTATCGCTTAAGCAAGGTCCCGAATTCGAGACCTTGTGTACGCCAGGTGCGCGACCCGGGTCGACCCGGATCAATCAAGGCTAAGCCTTGGATACCGGACAGGCAACCTAAAAAAAAGTATTAGCTCCATCGTCTGCTAATCCTTCCACCAAAGTTACAAATGGCACCGGACGCATCTAGGATTCTGAGACCCCTGCGTGCTCTGAAAATCAGGTATTGCTTTTTCTCACATGTAAGAGTTTCATCAGACAATTCTGGTTTCTGATTTTTTTTATTTTTCTCAAATTCGTTTTAAACTACTTTTCCTTTGCTGAATTGATATGCAGCCTCCTGTGGCATCAGCTCCACATATGGGGCATGAGACATGTTGGTTGAGTTGTTGTGGATTGATTGAAGTTCTACAAGTCTCAAGTAGATAAATTCAGGTGTGGAGTTATTTTCCCTTGTTAAGTCATTTATTTATTGGAACTCCCTTCCAAATTAAGAAGTTGTACTTGCTTAGATAGATATGCTCCCTCCTCCAGCATGCATGCTGGTTTTGTTCTAACTATTTACCCTGTTACAATCATTTCTAAGTTGTTCTGTTATCAGCATCTCATGACTTTTGTGTTATTTGAGGTGATTTCTTTGTTCACTAATTTTTGCAAATCTTTCAGAGTTATTTGGACTGAAGTGTTAAAAATTGCTTAAACCTCTGGCTTTAGTCTAATATTTGGAAATATGACCTGGTAGTTTAGGACTTTTTTAGGAGTACATATTATTGTAAATTTTTAGTATTTAAAATGTCTTTTCTTTGAACACGGCCTAAAAACTTTTGAATAGATATAACTCAAACACGTCTTGACGCGGTCAATCATGACCTTTTTATTTGAACACTTCTAGACACATGAAACGTATGCCGGACGAGTGGCTTTATGTGTTAGTGTTTGCGATTTTCTTTTCATTATTTCAGTGTTATATTTTATCAGTAATGGCTTGCTATCCTCTGCAGCCAGTCCACTGCATGTTGTTTTCAACAATTTGAGAGGATACAAAACCTCTTGCTTTGAGAACTAGAATGGGAAGCATGCAAGTTTGTTAAATTCTCGAGTTAGCTCGTAAACTCTCACGAGTTTATGATTCTATTACATAAAACGAGTTAACATTTTTGTTGGTAAACTCGCAAAAGTTTAAGTAAACTCTTAACAAAAACAATAAACTCTCGAGTTTACTGATGATTCACAAATTTACTTAAACTCTTGAGTTTAACAATCTTAAAAGTATGAATGGTTTTTGGGAGAGTTTTCAAAAATGCACAAATAACTTCTCTACTTAATTTAAGAATTAAAACAACATCAAACTTCCAAAAAAAAATTTTTTTTAAACCCAACTTCCAAACAAAACCTAAATGTCTTTTCTGTTGTATGTGAAGACAGAGTACAAGGGTTGAAAACCATCATTTGTTCACACGCTGTTGTGCACACTTCATCAATCATTACCTCTGCTAATCAAAGAATGCCCCTTCAATTTTTATTTGCTTTGCCAATCAATGCACTAAAAACAGATCCACCAGTTAAATTAGCAAGCAGCAAATAGTATTCATGTAAATGGGGAACATACTTGCCACCCAAAAATGTTTTCTCGAGCTCTCTCTTCCACAACATTCTTTAATGAATCATTGTTTTTTCTTTGACTAGTCCTACTTTATAACAAACACATTATGTAAATTTTAAATTAAATTCAACCGCATAAAGTAACTTAACATGCCAAATTGATAAATGATATAGTGGCATCTAGGATCATGGGGTGGTTGCTATCATAATAGTATACTAACTTGTCTTAATTAATCTTAACTAAGTTTTGTCCTTTCCGCACGAAGAAGATCTTAATTAAGTTCTCCATTTGGGGGATAAACCTTTTGTCCTATTGTGATGTGTATTTAAAAAAAAAAAAAAAATTGGAATCATGACCATATAACGTGCACAACTATGGTGTAGATGGTCAGAGGAAAATATTCTTTTACTTGCTTGTGTGCATATCACTAGAGTGATGATTATTTTAAGTTGCATGCCTCATAATTAATTTTTAATTTTCCCTTTTTATCTGATCAATACGGACTGGGCCATAAAGGCCCATCCCGGCGACCTAACACCCAGGCCCATATCCGCGGACCCGACCCGACCTCTCACAAACGATCACCGACAAAGTCGCCACTCTCTGGCCGCTCAGGGTTAACGGCTCCGAGATCTTCGTCGCCTTCCGCGATGTCCGGAGTCAGCGCGCAGATCACGGATATCTCCCCGCCTCCGCGATACCCGAAACCTCTTCCATCACCCCGGCTATATAATGAGCCTATATCCCAGGTACAAAGACATCACATAACCATTCACTATACTTCTTCGACCCTTGCTTACTTGAGCGTCGGAGTAATTGCAGGTACACACCGCAATTGCGAGTCCAGAGATCGATCGTGCCAAGGTCAGAGTTCTCATTCGGTTCCACAGTCTCAGGATTCAGAGCTTGTACCGAGGTAGATACCTCGGAACAATTATTATGCATAATATAGCTTAAGGAAGAGACATTAAGGGGACAAGAAATCCTGCTAACCAAATCTGAAGAAGGAATTGGATTCAATTATGTTATTTACATGAATGGTTTTCTAGTTATTAGTCAAATGACACACTGAAATTATAGTTGAAGCATATATTTTGTCCTCAATTGTTGGTTCACTCCAATATCATATATCTAAATCAATGTATTGACCTTAAAATTTCAAAATCTCAAACATATTATTGTCAGAAAATCCTCTGCATATATGGTGCACATGTTATAACTCATTGCTATAATTAAATGCATTCATAATTTGTTTGAGGGAGGGAGCACTATCCCGTGATAATCCTTAGAATTCAAATTCAAGTTCTTCTTTTTGATTATTATCTTCACAATAGTGACAGTGTGAGGATGTGCACCGTAACCAAAAGGACATTATGGCCAACGCTGTTATGGAATTTTATGTTATGTACTAGAGGATAGCTTTTGGAGGATGCATTTAAGAGTTTGAACTGCACAGTAAATATTTTCATGTTGAAATCTAATTTATAATTCCACAACAAATATCTTCTAAACGACTAATCCTTCACTTAGGGCTGTTAAAATGGGTCCAGTCCGTTTACCCGATTAAATGGACGGACTTTACATATAAAAAATAGGCTCGTGAAAATTTGAAAAAAAATTGGACAGACCCGTTTAAGTCCGCCCATTTAGGCTCGGCCCGCAGATCGGCCCGTGAGCCCGTGAATTTTTTTTTAAAATTTTTTGAATTTTTTTGAAAATTTTTTAATTTTTTAGAAATTTTTGGAACTTTTTTGAATTTTTTAAATTTTTTTAAAAAAATAAACGGGTTAGCGAGGGACCCGTTTAAGCCCGCGGACCGACCATAAACGAGCCGGATCCTAAAAATATGCATATTTTTTGTCCGACCCATTTAGTTCCGCGGGCCATAAACGGGCGGGCCCGCCCGTTTTGACAGCCCTACCTTCACTTTAGCCGGCCATGTAATCAACCTCCAAATTATGAAAATGCCCCTCATAATCTTTAGAGTCCACATAAATCAGTCAAATTAATCCTTCGACATCAATTAAGTTAATTTTTCTGAAGAACTAATTTGATTAAATTTAACGCGAAGACTAACATAAGAGGGCTCTACCAATCCTTTTTGAACTCAAATCGTGCTGTGTCTTCGGAGTAGATAAACTGACAAAAGTACATAGTGAAGATAGTTTTTTCTTTCTTCACTTCACACACAGATATTTTCATCAATCATTAGCTCTCTACTAATTATAGAGAAATGCCCTTCACTTTTTTTTTATCTCTTTCTATTTCCAACAGTGTCTAAAACATGACCACCAATTATAAAGTCACCACCACACAGCAACAAACTTTTTGTTCATGAAATGGGGAACACACTCCAAAGAAACAGTTTTCTCGGGCTCAACTCCTCTGGATCCATTATATGGTGAACTTCGCTTTGGGTTTTTTTTCTATAACAGCTGTGTTCACCAGTCATGTTTTTAATACATCATTGCCTAAATTGTGTCCGAATAATTAAATTATGAATAAACGTGGAAAAAAAAAGAAGAAGAGAGCAATAGGAAAGGCACAACTAACACGTGAAGCTTGCATTCTCAGACAGCAAAATTGAAAAGAAGATCATGGGGTCATGTGGGTGGTGAGTAATTTAGTAATGCTAACTTGTCTAAATCGTAAGCATGGTTAATTTTTTTTTAAAATAATTTTTATACACTGATAATGTAAAATGCTAACTTAAAATAATTTTATACTCTAAGTCTTAAAACATTTTGAAAACCTAATTTAACAAATTTTAGACAAATAATATGAAATGGAGGGAATAATAAACCTTACAACATTTACGTAAAAAATAAATAAAACTTACAACCAAACCAAATTGAGATAAATTAAATAAACCTCGTTTTGGGTTTGTTTGTTTTGAACTAATTACTCATTTGCATCCATTAACTATCTTAGAATATACAGGCTTTTATCTTTAGAGAGTGGAGTACTGAATAAGAAATGTGTAGGTGAGTCCATTAACAATCTTAGAACCAGATTATGCTATCATCTTAAAAAATGAGTGCTGTAACTCAACCCCAAAAACTATCTTAAAGAGTGAACGTACATTAATATTATAAAGACTATCTAGATTTTATCTTTAAACAATATAAGACTCTAACACCATGTGTTAAATAAAGAAAATAAGAAAATTCAATCTTAGCATAACAGATAGTATAACTTTTTTTTACCGATAGATGAAATAACACCCAAACAAAGACGGTATGATACCTAAGCATTGGGAAAAAACTATTCATTCTATCTTACCACCTACCACAGTCAATTATGTCTTTCTTTTCATTTATTTTTTCTTTTCTTGGAAATATTTATATTAAATTAGATAACATATAACCAAAATGATTGATGAAGAAAAGATGAGAACGTAAGTTCAAATCACAAGAAACACTAGTTTATCTTCTTTGGACATTCTCATAGTCCATGAATAAATATCTTAATGCAATGAACTTAGACCAATAATATGATTGGAGGCAAAGAAAAATGCTCTGCTCACAAACGGTTCAAAATTGTCTCAGGTCATTTTCTGTTCATCCACCTAACTGGGCCGTTACTATTCATTCCCTATTCAAAGTATCAAGGTTTCATACCCAACATGATTTGCCTTTGCTTCATAAGTGCATATATGATATAATGCTCCCTAGACCCTATCCAAGGGACACTGAAATTGAATTAAGGTAACATTTCTCATAATATCACGCACTATTGTTTGTTTTCAACAAGGTTCATATAATCTAGCCTCTTCCATCAGAAAACCAAACATATACTTGAGCTATGTGACTTGTGAATTTTGTCTAGTTTGATGTTATCTCATTCTTGAATTAGTTATAATTTCCATCATTTAACATGTGCAAAAAAAAATGATTTTATCACTGTCAAACTTCACAGACACCACCAGGCACTTATTTTGCTGCTATCTTAGAGTTTGTTGGCTGAAACAAAAGAGATAAGGCATTAACCTTTAAGCAATGTTGGTTTTTGACTATAAAGCATCTAAACTGGGCTACGTACCTTATAGTATATTATTAGTTAAAGGTTGGTGATAAGTCTCACTGTTATTTATGAATATGACTGAGATAACTTTTATAATAGGTTGGATAATGTTCATCCCATGAGCTAGTTTTTGGGTGGAACTAGACTTAAAACCTTGAGATGGTAGCTAGAGTCTATCTATAATCGATATTAAGCTATAGCAAAAGTTCAATTATGTGAACTTCACACTGCAAATGTTTAGTCAAAGTTCTACATTTTAAAGAGAAATATTACTGATTCAAAAGATTTTTACCAGAATCTTCAACAAAAATCATGTAGGTAGTTGCATGAGATGAATTGATAGGACGCATTTATTCTTCCAAGAGTTAATATCATGCCACATCATTCTGGCAACTCAATTTTGACAAACAATTACAGCTGTTGTCTAGCAAATTATCTTTTTCAAAAGACTTGTGTTGAAACTACTATGGGCTGATGGTTGACCATTAAATTGTTGAAATAGTAATTCTACCTTAGCTTTTGACCCATATGGTACCAAATTCTCCATCATAGATATGTATCACATTGTCCACTATTTATCGAGTGATATATACACATGTTAGCCATCAATATTTTTGTCATATAGTTAAACACAATTAGACAAAAAGAAAACAATAATCTTGAATAATCACCATCTACCTTTATGTTCTTGATTGCTTTCTGGATAATGCAATTAGTTGCATACCAATAGAACAAAATTTATGCCACTTTCCTCTTCTAGTATGTGAATGTAACTCAGGATTGTACAAGCATTAATTTCTCTGTGAACAGTTTATCCTGCACGCTACTGAATTAAATTTAATTATCATCTTGGGACCATGCATGCATGTGGTGTAATTAAGAAGAAGTGTTGGAATCATTGTTATTGAGATGGGGAACCAGAACTCTTCCACTAAATTCGATGGTAATCTTTGTTAGGGTTTTGTTTAACATTAGCTGATGTGGCTAGTCAAATATATTTCATATAAAATGCGTGTAATTGCAAGTGCAACAAAATGCATGTTTCCACATGCAAAAAGGATAAACGACCCTTTGACCAAATTGAATTGATAATTAATTCGATCAGAGGCATCTATGACTATGATCATGTGGTAGGTACTTGATTTGTCTTATTTAAGCTTACATAATTTCGGTAATTTATTAATTAATACTACATTTTAATTTGTCCTACTATCTTGTTAAGCATATTGAGTAAGAATTGCAATATTCTTTATTCACTCGATTTTGCTCTAGTATACCTTCCACTCATTCATTGTGGACAAAAGTTGACTAAGATAATAATAAATAAAAAGCGGTTGTTATGGCATTGATTACTGTAAGAAATTTATAGTAATAACAATAATATATAAAATTATCCCCTTGAGCAATGCATATAATCCTACTGAACATTTTAGAAAGGATGTTGGGGAGACAAGAAGTTCGGCTAAACTAACTTTAGGTGACTATAATCTATATTCATGATCTAATGATTAAATTTTATGAAGATTGTGTGACTCTTTTATTTGATTCACCGTAAGGATCATGGATTTGATAACAATCCGAATCCTTTTAATCATACATCATGAATCTAATTCCAAAAATGCAATTGAAAAAGAAAACCTCTAGTGATTTTGAAGGCCGATTGAGAAGTTGTTAACTACTTGTTACAATGCTTCAATAATGCAAATGACCTAGGAGATTTTAATCACCATATCTAGCCCTCTTTTTGTAAATATAGCAATAATGGTTCCATAGTTAAGAATTAATGCACGCTTGCTTTGCTTCTTTTGGAGACAAAGCAATGGCCTTCAAGAACATGTTAAGTTCTCTTTTGTCCATTGACATTAATGATCATGTACTTCAATACAATGAATTCAGACCAAATAGTTATACTTTTCTAGCAAAACAAAGGAAACAGAGGAGAAAATCAAGTTCGTCATTGTTCACAAATAATGGGGCAGGGCCATTTTCATTGGTACCTAAGCGTGCTAACGTGTAGAGACATTCATCCCCAAACCGGTGATGAATGTGACTGAATAAAAATGTTAAGAAAACAAGAAGGGTCAATTTCAAGTCAAATGGTGACTTTACCAGAACATTTTCCTAGTTGCTATCCTCTAATTGAAAAAAAAATGAATTCTGCACCACCATGTGAAGTTGTTAGATAGAGAAGAGAAAAAAAAATCTGAATATATATTAGCTTGTGTTTTGTTTTTTATTTTAAACAAGTTTCCACTATCTTCTTGAAGTATCATTTAATTTTTTTAGGTTGCCTGTCCGATATCCAAGGCTTAACCTTGACTAATTCTGGTCAACCCGGGTCGCGCACCTGGTTATGACGGGTGAGTCTCCCAGCGGGGATAACTGCATACACAAGGTCTCGAACTCGGGACCTTGCTTAAGCGATATCAAGCCGCTTACTACTTGGACCAACCCCTGTTGGTTGAAGTATCGTTTAATAAGCATGTAGAAGCATAACCAAATGATTGTATTCATATCAATTCTACATTGTCCGTCTTTTTGTTGTGTGACAATTAAAAATCACATGTCTCCGTGTAAACAGCGGAACAAGAGAGCTCAAATAAGACCACATGCCAATGACCCTAAATAAAATGTGAAAAACAAAATGTCATAACTTAATTTAATTTGGGCAGAGATCATTGATTTGGGTGTCAGAAAAAAAATAAAACGTTTGACTACCAAACTGGAAACTCTAGTGCAATTTTATCGATACAAGCAAGTAACAAATATAGAAGTAGTCCAAATTGAGCAAGGAAGCAGGGCAACTTGTTCATGTGCAACCATGTGTATGGTTACGTTACATGTTTTTAGTCAGCTCAATCAGACACAGAAACAAGCAAAAATAATTTTATATGTTACTATTAAAATTAATGGGCTCCCAATTGTTTAAGTGTGAAATGTAAATGAAAGAACATAAGGAGATCGAGGATGAAGCGTGCATCTATACCTCTCTATCTTTTCTCTTATTATCTTCACAAGTAACAAATTTTATGGGGGCAGTAGTACCTTTTTAATGCATCAGTGATATATAAATGTAACATACTTTACTTCATAAACTCTATTTTTTCTTTGGCCCAAAAAAAACTAAATATACAATTTGGGGTTTTAAAAGTCTTGAAAGATAAAATTAGTCATCTTACTTGTATCATGAAATCGCATTCACTTCCCAAAAAAAAAAAAAAGGAACAAGAATTATTCACTAAGCATGTATAATGTAATGACTATATTAGGCATAAGAAAAATTATCTATACAAAAGAAATTAAAAATGTTTTAGTCTACTTTCTGAAAAGACCATTTTATATATGTTGCGTGAGATGTGTTTCCATTGGATTCTGTGGTGCCTTTGATTCACTTCCTTGTTCTGGTTAATGTCAAGTCTTGTCCTCTATCTCTATGAATGAAACACATACTGGCTCCCAATTGCAAGTTGCCACCATAGTTTTCTCATATCTTTGGGGAAAAAGAAAAAACTACCTTCTGAGTTCATTGATTCCAATCATCTTTGTTACCAGCTGAAGTTTTAAAGAGACAACATAGAGAAGGAGAGAGAACCTAGAGTGATGAGAGAACATTTTCCCCTGTTCCCTCTTGTTATAGTGTAAGTTAGGTGCGCCAATGGTGCAACACCTATTAATATAGGGCTAGGGGAAGGGTCTCTCGTTGTATCAATAAATTAATGAATCAAGCGATCCATTATAGCAAGGTTCATATACAATGTGCCACCCATTGTAGCAAGGTTCATATGCAATGTCCACAATAATACTCATGATGAGAAGAGTTTAATAAAATATGCTCAATAACAATAGTGATTATAATTAATTGGGCTAAAACAACACACTCTAATTATTTGACATCTTTATTAATCTGAGTCCAGAATAATTGTGATATGAATTTATGTTACTCCACACAAAAATTCCAACAATCTCTCACTTAGACAACAAAAATTAAATCACTGCAAAAACAATACCTTAGATTAACTCACAAATTTTGGCCATTATAAGATGTCAAAACGAGAAAACACTATCAACAAAATTGGCCTAATATGGAATAACAAGCACTCAACATGCAAAAGATCATACTCAAAGAGTAGCGGCATCATAGACACAAGATACTTTTTTTTTTCAGATGACTCAACAAAACAATAACAATATGTGGATATATGAGAATGCACAATAAAGTTCATCAAAGGCAATTCTGAACAAAATAGCCTAGCATTCGCCCTAGATGCTATATGAGATCTAAAAATCTCAACAAAACAGCAAAAATGAGACCGAGTCTAAAATGTTTCTCCATAATTTTTCGGGTCAACAAAATAGTGCTCACAACAATAAGTAAGCAACATATGGCAACACAAGTATTTTCCCTAGTTGCTGAGATCCAACAAAATATCTCAGTATAACAATATCGAGATTAGATCCAATATGTATGAATTTATGTCATTACATAAAATTGTGTCAATAGTTAAGTTACATAAAATTAAATGACATTCTAAATAATATGAGATCACAAAAAATTCATATAACCAACTCCCACTGACCCCAACATACCAAAATGACTTTAGTATACCCATGTGGGCTACATAATAAAAAAAAAAACATCAATAACAAAAATTTATAATCAACAATAACAAAACTTTATTAGGTAGCTATTTGATTAGGGGATCAACATGGATTCTGTAAGAGCATACTCTCTAAGAGTCAATCACAATATGCCATATAAACACAAAATTTACACAAAATAATATATGGCAAAATAGTCTTGAGACCACATAGCAACAATAACAATATCTCCCACTAATTCAACATATTGAAAAAGAATAACATGAATAATCTCATTAGAGACCAACATTTCAAAATACGCTAATGGTACCGTAATTCATAATGGGATTAACAAGAACTCTGAGGTAGAATGCTCAATGTGAGTCTGAAACTCACACTTATTCTCTTATAACAAAATTTCAAAAGATAAAGAGAAATACAAAAGTGCATAGTTATCAAGGATTGTATTTATTTCATTCTCACAAAATTAGTATCACATACTTTGTTTTTACAATTTTAGGAGATGATAAGTGCCCACGTTGACACTTTGCAATAAATATCTCCCTTCTGTCAATAAATATCTCCTTACAAAGTTTAGAGATGGATTAACTGATTATCCAGCAATATTTTTTTAATCATTGTAGGCTTATAATCATAAGACTGGAAGAACATGAAATTATCTTGAAAAATAGGATACAATCTTATGTGATTGCATTTTTCTCGTTTATTCTCTGATTTGTGATGCATTGACTTTTATGTTTTAATTAGCTACTATCCGTAGAATCCCTATATGAGCAAGAAATAGATAATAATTAGCTTTCTGTCATTTAGTTTTGCTATGTTTCAATGGAAACAGAGGTGAGAAATAGTATCGTTGAAGAGTGAAGAATAAATTTTCTTTCCTTTTCCCTTTCTTTCTGCTTTGGTGATTTAATTGGTTATGTGATGTTCCGTTATTTTGACGGAAAAAGACCCTCATTTTTAAATATATATATATATATATATACACACACACACACATACATATATATATCTTGATGTTTTCCATTGTTCGAGTTGACCTGTCGGCATTGGTTTTTCTATTCACATTTGAGTCAAATAAAGTTTATGTATATTTCTAGAATTTTTGTTTATTATTATGCAGAAAATCTGATTTTCTGGTAGAATCGCTTTGTCAAATTAAATTTATGTTGAGCCCTGCAAGTGATCATTTTACTGCATCATTCATAATTTAAAGGAGGGTATAATATGGAGTATAGGATGTGGTTATTGTATGCAGCCCACATCTGTTGGATTGAGATACATGAATTCTTTATTTTTTGAAGTTATGTTTGAATAAGGCCCAAGATAATCTGTCCATCTAAGCTTGCATTTTTTTTCACACCAGGTAGGGAACAGAGAAAAAGATATGGGGAGATTAATTAAACTAAATGCAAATTTTGTGGCGCTGCTAGGTTTAAACCTAAGAGAGTTGGTCCAGGGAGATACAAGAATGTTCCTTATAAAAGAATGCATTATTTGCCGTTAATCCCAAGACTGAAGAGATTGTTTGCCTCGATGAGTTTAGCACAGCACATGAGACGACATTTTCAGAACAAGAGAAATGATGGTCGCATGACTCACCCGTCTCATGGAGAAGCATCGCAACACTTTGACCGAGTTTATGCCAAATTTGCCACCCAACCTCAAAATGTTAGATTAGGTCTTTGTTCGAATGGGTTTGCTCCTAACAATCAATTCAACAAACTGTACTCATGTTGGCCTGTTATTGTTATACCATATAATTTGCCTCCTGAAATGTGTATGAAAGATCCTTATCTGTTCTTATCTTGCATGATCCTTGGGTCGAGCAACCCAAAAGCTTAAATTGATGTTTTTCTTCAACCATTGATAGATGAACTGAACATGTTGCAGAGTCCAGGTGTGCTTGCGTACGATGTGTCCATGAAGCAAAATTTTATGTTGAGGGCATCTTTGATGTGGACTGTTAATGATTTTTCTGCTTATGGTATGTTGTCTGGATGGATGACACCGGGAATGTTGGCATGTCCAGTATGTATGGAAGACATCAAAGCATTCCGGATAACGCATAGAGGAAAAAAATCTTGGTTTGATTGTCACAGGAGATTCTTGTCAGTGGATCACACGTTCACGAACAACAAGTATGGATTTCGGAAAAACAGAATTGAAAATGAAGAGCCTCCGCAAAGGTTAATTGGTCGTGACATTTGGAGGAGGATTAGACAGTTTCTGATGATTACTGAGAGTGAAAACGTTAGGCTTTCAAATTACGGTAACAACATAACTGGACGAAAAAGACCATATTATGGGATTTTCCGTATTGGAAAGATAACTTGGTTCGTCATTGTCTTGATGTTATGCATATTAAAAAAATGTTTTTGATAATATAATGCATATTGTCATGAACACTGATCAAACCAAGGATAATGAGAAGGCAAGACTGGACTTGAAAGAGGTTTGTAGACGCCCTGAGTTCAATTTACAAGAGATTTCTGACAATCGTTTCATCAAGCCGAAGGCTTGCTATACCCTCAACAAGCAACAAGTTCAAAGTGTTCTTTGTTTGTTGCAAACTCTTAAATTGGCTAACGATTATGCATCTAACTTGGCTCAATGTGTAAATATCGCCCAACGAAAATTGGTTGGAATGAAAAGTCATGATTGTCATGTGTTTTTGCAATGTTTGTTGCCAATTGCATTCAAAGAACTACCAGAGAACATGTTGAAGCCGTTAAGTGAACTAAGTCACTTTTTCAAGACATTGTACTCGTCTATAGTTAATGTTGAAGACCTCTTACTCTTGGAACGCAACATTCCGGTTATCATGTGTTCACTTGAAAAATTGTTTCCTCCAGCTTTTTTTGATGTAATGGAACATTTGCCTGTACATTTGCCTATATTCTTGTATTAGAATATGCACACAATGACACATCTAATTGCATTGAACTATTCTGCTGTGTTTGGTACAATCCTTTCCCAAATGGAACACGAACTCATCTGGATTACAACGTTACTGAGATTAATCTTGCAAGGCGGTATATGTGGTATGATTCATTCATCGTTGCTGAAAGAGCCAAACAAGTTTATTACGCTAGCTATCTAGGAGCTACTCAATCAAGCTGGAAAGTTGTGATCAAAAGCAAACCAAGTGGTCAAATTGAGTTGGATGGCATGCACTCAACGGAGCAATCATCATATGATCAACCGTATCAAGTGCCGAACTCAATCCCTACAACAATAGTTGTTCAGACAAAAAATACGAACACATTGTTAGCTACAAATGACAAACCAGAAATACTTCAACTTTCTAACCTCTATCAGCATTCAACTAATGATGTCGACAATGATGGGGAAGAAGAAGAAGAAGAACAACAACAACAACAACAAGATTTTGATGACTTGCTAAATTCTGAAAACGACGATGATAATGTTTACTTTTCATCTTCAGACTAGCTGCGATTTGTAATTATTTAAAAATTTTAAATATTAAATTTATTTTATCACTATTATTGTCTTATACAATTTAATTGCTTAATTTTTATTTAATATTTTAGTATTAATTAAATAAATATTTAATTAGTTATTAAATATAAATTTTTATATATTTATAAATTACAAAAATTATTTATTAAATTACATATTTATTAATATAATTATATAATTTATTAAAATTTTAATTAATAATAATTTATTAAAATAAATAATAAAAATTTTGTTTTTTTAATATTTAATTATTACCATCAGTTATAGCCGACGGTAACAGCAAGGGAATTAAATATTAATATTAAGACAATAAAATATTAATATCTTTACCATCAGCTACAATCGATAGTAAAGAAATAAAATAGTAATATCTTTACTGTCGGTAGTGACCGATGGTAAAGGAATAAAATATTAATATATTTACTGTCAGTCCAATTCGACAATAAACCGGTTCAAATGTAATCACATGTGAACCTATTTCTGTCGGTTTATTCCGGCGGTAATTATCGTCGGGTGTCCTTGTCCGACAGTTAATCGATTACCATCGAGCACTTTACCGTCGGCCATGCCAGATGTCCGACGGTAACTTCGACAGTAACGTCAAAAGCCGATTGTAACCGTGCAATTTTTCGATTGTAACACCAATTGTAATGAGTTGTTTTCTTGTAGTGTGAAGGTAATCTTAGAATAGCGGAAGTAGAACGCAACTGTATAAAGACAACTAATAAGGAGACATGATTGATACACAAGTCATGGTGGATGCCATGGATCTAATACCATGTTAAACATCATGGTAAAATAGGGATTGGGGAACAAGAAAGACAAGAGAGAAACAAATAATTATAATAATAATAATAATAATAATAATAAGGATTGTATTATATGATTGTTGTGTATTCTCAATGAGTACAAAGATGATATGCCTATTTATAAGTTGAGAAGAGGATAAAATATAATGATACGAATCAAACTAAATCAAGCTAAATCACAATTAAATAAATTTAAAATAAAATAAGATATGATAATATCTTAATTTATTTTTAATAGTACATGCGGGGCTTATAAGTGGTATATTTTTGTTGCACCAAATAGGGATCTAAACTGGACAGGACTTGATAGTATTCTTGCTGATGGAGATGGTAGAATTTTTGTGCAAATTTGTGGATTATTCAAATTCTTTTAATAATGTGGTTGAATTAATTAGAATTCCTTGCTGCTGTTTATTGTGCTCTTGATCTATCTATCTATACATAAGCCTCGGTTGGCAGAATTTTCTATACTGGTGGATTTCGGAATTGGTTCTTAATTTTAGAGTGCCAAAGGTGTACACTTTTAATAGGAGTGTTATTTATACCAAACCTTAGTGTAGATACTAAACCTCTCCTTTTACACACAACATAATTCTTGGACCATCTTTAGTATCCTCCGTCGGACTCAAGTAGATTCAAGGGCTCTTTGTCCTAGTGAAGGTGCAAGATAGGCGGTTCATAACTCTTTAGGATGGTGTCTTGGGTTTAGCCTGAGCTAGGCATGGTTAAGGTTAACATTGATGGCAGCTCCCAAGGCAATCTGGGATTGACGAGTTTTGGAGGTCTTATCCGTGGTGATGATGGTAAGTGGATTGTGGGTCACAAGGGAGCTATTGAGCGAGCTGATAATCTTTTGCCCGAATTGCTTGTGATATGCTTTGGTCTCCAAGTTATCTGGGAGTATGGTTACCAATGAGATTGTTGCGAGAGTGATTCCATGGAGGCTATTCGCCTTGTAAATGTTGATATTGAGGACCATAATTACCTTTTTGTCATTCGTGACATTTAGGATTGGGATGCTAAAGATTGAGTTGTTAACATTTCTCATGTGCTCAGAGAAGGGAATGCTTACGCGGACTTTCTGGTAAAAGAAGTCACCATAGGTACAAGTTGCTTTAGCATTGTTGTAGATGCCCTTGCAGCGCTTCATCCTTTGCTTAGAGATGATTTTAGAGAACCTTGTTTATGAGGCCGAGGCAGTAGTTGGTTTTTTTTTTTCATGTACCAAAACAAACTATAGTGTGTACATATGAAAAATTATTTTGTCCCCAATGAAAAAAATCAATTCATACTCCACATAAAAATGTATATTATTAATCATTCTTCTCTCTCTTACTCTGTCCTATACCAAAAATAATTAGCGGTATACATTCGTAGAGGATGGATTAATTTCCTCTCTTTTTAGGTTACATGTCCGGTATTCAAGGCTTAGCCTTAACTAATCCGGGTCGACCCGGGTCACTCACCTGGCTATGGCGGGTGAGTCTCCCAGCGGGGATAACGGTGTACACAAGGTCTCGAACTCGGGACCTTGCTTAAGCGATACCAAGCCGCTTACCACTTGGACCAACCTCCGTTGATAGATTAATTTCCTCTCTCAATATGAGAAAAGATTTTCTCGTGTACATATATATAATTAAAAAGAAAAAAAAAAAGTATGTTACCTAAACATGCCTATTCTTCGGTCTTCTTCAACAGTGAAAGAAGCCTCTAAGCTCTATAGCTCTTTTACCCTCGGGCCCCTCCTCCTCTCTCCATAATCTAATGGTTCATTTTTTGCCTCAATCGTTAAGTCAACATCTTGAGATTATGCAACTTCTTAATTATATTCTTGCTGTGATTACACTCTGTTGGCAAAATCCCTGAGAATATCAACCACTTCACTCAAAAAGTTATGACCACTGTGGTGGGCCCTTTGAAAAGAAAAAGAAAAGGAAAAATTGAAAATGAAAAATGAAAATAAGGATTTTTTTTTTATTGCACTTTTTGTGGTGACTTTACCATCACTATAATGGAGATCATTAATTACATCTTTTTTGATGGAATAAATAATTAATGCCTTCTATTTTGCCAGCTGAATAAATAATTAATGAAGGAACTCTTCGTTGTTTCTTTTGCTGTAAAAAAAATAGACATGTGAAAAGTCAGAGGAAATCTCTTGGTTTTTTGGCCAATTTACCTTTTTCATCAATAACACAACTTTTCTCTTACATGGTTGATTGTTCCCTTCTGAAATTGGGCCCACTTATGATATAAGTCCAAGATATTTAAACATATACACCCGAAAAATATTCGTGTGATTTTGAAGCGTCATATTAGATATATACTTTCACCTTCATTCATTAACTTAAGTCTTTTGGTGAAATAGTTATTAACATGGTATTGAAGCTACTATAATCAAGAAGTCAAGAATTTGATCCTTATCAATCTTATTTCAAACAAAATTATCCATATGTCAAAAGAATTATCGCGAAACTTAAGTATTTTTTTATTTACTGAGATGATTCTTAAAACTCCACTACCACTTTACTGTGACATTTTCTTGGACTCAAATCGCAGTGCAATATTTACTGCCACATGAGAAGTAGTCATATCAGTTCTATACATCACACGTCAAACGCAGCTAAATGGTCATGACATATAATAATGAATGTAAGGAAATTATGCACACAAGAAGAAAACTAGCCACAATCATAGTTCCTTGCATTGATAATCATCGTCTATATATGCTTCATGCATGTGATATCCGCAGTCACACTCTTACTATATATATACACCAGTTCACTCGCACAGCCTCTTCCGGTTTTAATTAATGGCTGACACTAATAAATTCCAAGGTTGAATTTAATTTGAGGAACGGAGATGTTCTCCGCACTCAATTAATTACTCCTTCGACTTTAGGACACAGGAAGAGAGAGAAGGAAATATTAATCAAGAAAAATGTTATTTGCAAAATGAGTTATAACATTGTTAACACTTGTCTTAAAGCCACTTACCAAGAAGTCAAGAAAATAAAATTATTCATTAAAAAGATAAAATGGCTAGAACTTCAATACTGCACCGAACATGTTAAAAAAAAAGTTTATTTTGACTTATTGACAAGTTTAAGAGACAACAATATCACCGAAAAGTTAACACAACAAAATTATTGCAAGACACTCGTTAGCTTAATCAACGTTTAAGAGACGACAAAATCACAAAAAAAAAAAAAAAAGGATATACAAATAAGGTTACTTGTTAGTAGGGTTGTCAAAATGAACCCGACTCGTTTACCCGATTAAATGGACGGGCTTTACATGTAAAAAATAGATCAATAAAAATTTAAAAAAAAAAATTAGACCGACCCGCTAGGCCTGCGAAATAGCTCATAAAAGCCCGTGAAATTTTTTTAACATTTTTTAAATGTTTTTTTTTTTTGAATTTTTTTAAATCATTTTAAATTTTTTAATTCTTTTTAACAAAATAAACGAGCTGACAAACCGGCCCAATTGACAGCCATACTTCTCAGGAGTGGAATGCATGCACGGGGGAAAGGGGTGTCTTATATCTAAAGGACAAGAGCCCCACACAAAGGACGAGAGAGGGGCAGAGTTAGTGTCAAAATGATCAAGTCGTAGCTATAGTAGCTAGCCTAGTAGGGGCAGTTGTAGCAGCAGCTAACAGCAAACAACACAGATTCCCACCGCAAGCAAATTAAAAATCCAACGTTTTCAGTAACTGGCCTCCCTCCGCTGCTGGATGGGATCGATTTGATTTGATTTGTTTCGGCATGCATGAGAACGCGACTACCTAAAAATTCTTCAATTATGTGTAAAATAATTCACATCTGATATGTGTGTGTAGCAAACAGCTGCCAGAGCTAGCAATTGCTCTCACATTGGCCCATTCCTGCTGACCAAAAGTCCTTGCAAACACGTAAAATAGTATACATAAACATATACATATATTGGTACAAATTAACATTTTAAATAATTTGATTTTGTAAATGACAAATAATAGCATCACAACCATGCCCAGATAAATCTGACATGTTTGCAAAGGTCAACAAAATGTATGATAATTTTATTTATAGACCATAAAAATCAAAATGGTAACAACAACATTCGACATCCGTATTTAATTGGGATCATCGATCATCTACCAGCATCTACTACAGTTTTGAGATAACAAAAAAATTCAAGTTAAGCAATTTAACTTCGTATTCAAAAATAAAAGAAACAATGGTAAATAGAGTACTTACTTTCGAAGTTACATTCTAAAAAACTGTCCTTAAATAGCAACATGCATGCAAGCCCCTTCTTCAATTTTCAATAAAAAAACAATATGCAAAGTTCCTAAGGGGAGAAGATGTACTTGCAGAAAACATGAGATAAAAAAAAAAACATAAAAGAGATGGAAAAAATAAAGAGGAAAGGAAGAGAGACATGGAGAAATGAAAAGGAAGTGAAGCACCAAAGGTCATTAGAGCATCGATCGGTTTATAGAAAAGATTTAGTGGAATCCTTTGGTGTTTATTTGGTGGAATTATTTGGTGTTTTGGTGTTTTGGTGTTTTTAAGATTGATAGGCATTTTGGTGTTTTAGTAATTATCATAGGTAGGCATTTTGGTACTTATTTGGTGGATTCATTTTTTTTTATTTGGAAATTTCGTGTGATCATTTGTTAATGAATAAATAATTTTTTTAATTTATAAATTGACTCTCATTCAAATGATTAAAATGGGAGGGAAATTAAATCATCCAGCTTATGCCACCTAAGCAAGTCCCTTTGGTGCAAAACTCAATTTTAGAATAATACATACATATGATTATAAGGTGTTGGCTTACATGCACTTTAGAACTTTGGTTTGTGATGCACCTTATTCCCCACGGTGGACCATTACTTATTGCAACCTGTTGTATGTGGTTTAGGTGTGGTTTTCCGGTCAAAAGTATCTTGGACTATAAGATTAATGTTAGGTTGCTTTAATTGACATTAAGTAGTCTTTAATTAAAATTGATTAATTGATTAATTAAAATTGACACCCCCTGTTTGCATCTCTTCTTTCAATATTTGGCAGCGATTGCTTGTTACGGAAGTTTTCTAGAATGGACGATGGCTGCAAGAAGAAGAATGTTGAAATTGAAACAAGGAGAGGCGTAGAGGGAAAGGGGAAACAGGACAGAGGGAGCATCGATGGTGGTGAACCAATGGTGGGAGTGGAGGAGCGGTGGAGGTGGAAGAGAAATTTCACCGGTGTGGTGGTCGTTGGTGGGAATCTATGTTGCATGGGTACTTTTTTTGGGGAAAAATACTCGTATTGGTACGTACCCGGTATGGGTACGCAAGAGTATGTACCCAATGTTTTTATATATATAAACAAAAATCTTACATGTACACTCAATTTTATACACCCATACATACACCATTAATAATGCACAAATTTTATTCTCCACAAACATTACAAACTTATAGATGATATTCTCAATTATACTTAATTAAGTGTACAAACATTACATGCATTAAAACACAAACTTTATGTATATAAGTATAAGGTGTATGTATGGTGTATATTTTCTGGTGTACGTGTAGTAGGACTCATATATAAAATAGGTACGGCTTGGGGTATGACTGGATACAGTTAGGTACACGGATATGTCAACCGGGAAAACTAAGTCGTTTTGGTGTTTTTTTATGACTTACTAACTAAACCTTGAAAAAAAAAA
>QANU01028627.1:32591-47561 GCA_003254905.1 Nissolia schottii | reverse complement strand
AAAAAAAAATGGGAAAGAATGCAGGCTAAGAGAACAATCAGCTCCTGCTGACCAAAAAAAAAAAAAAAACTGGTTTATTTTTTCACTTTTTCACACACATTGCTACTTAGTTCTTTCTTTCTTTCTTACGGCAACCTAATTTTCAGGATTTATTACATTTATATTGCCCCCAAATGATTTATTTCTCATAATATGGTCCATGTAAAAAATTTACATTTGCATCGGTCTGGGTTGTGGCGAATTCAGAAACTCAGACTTTTTTTTATTTTTAAAAAGGTCTGAATTTGTCACAAAGTGTGTAAATTCAGACTTTTTGTTTTTTCTTTTTAAAAAAATGTCTGGATTCTCCACTGGGTGTGGCGAATTCAGACTTTTTAATTTTTTTTAAAAAAATGTCTGAATTTGTCATTGGGTGTAACGAATTCAGGCTTAGACCCATATAATTAAAATTTTGTGTTTCATGTCATATTTTAGTATATAACTTATACTATAATCATAGAAATATAAAGAGGCCTAATTTTCAAAATTGAAAAGCAGTTTGACATGACAGGCCAGTAAAAGGTTGTTTCCCAGCAATAAATTAATCCATTGGACCGAGAATAATAAATGTACAACCAACATACGTGTGGGATTTCGTTTCAAGATTATATGGCAGACATACTTAGTACACACTTCGCATTACAGTAAGTACTAATTGGCTCTACTTGTTACAAATGGCCAACAATAAATCAATCATCCGTCACTAAGCAACGTTACTAGTTCCCACTATAATTAACCGTTTACATGGTGTACTATCTTTATTCTGTGTCTCTATTAATAATCGGTGACTAGGAGTATCGTCATTACCGACGCACAAGGATTAGACGCAACTAATACGTTACTGATTGATGTTAAGTTATTAGGCCATGGCAAGATATAGAGATATCTCAACTTTGGAATAGTACCTAACTTCATATTGGTTGACTATTACGCTAGCCGGGCCTTGTATGCATGTTAAATTCTACCTATTGCGAAAAGGTATATGAAATGCTAACTTAAGTACGTTAGTGTTGGGAATTCATAACAAGTTTAGGACTTTTCATCGTATAAATTTGGTTCGAATTCTCAATTTGGGAACAATACCCAATACTCTTAAAGAGCGAGTTTTAAAACGAGAATGCTTGTTTGGAAATAAAGGTTTAGACCAAGAACTCAAGAGCTAAAGAGGTGCACACAAAGTAAATCAAAGTATTTAATGGAAACAAACATAAAGAACAACTTTGATTATATGAGAATGAATACAGGGTAATTAAATTACAAGAAAAACTAAGAAAGAACATAAATTGAACACTAGTACTCCTAGGAATTGCAAGGGCAAGAAAAACAAGTAAAAATAGGAAATTACTTGATTTCCTCATGTACTCGTGATGTCGTAGGGGACTTTGATTGTGTTAGGTGTTTCAAGTGTGCATTCCCAAAGCAAATTTTACGTTTATCTGCCTATTTACAGAGATCAAGGTTTTCGTGCATGCTTGTCACGTGTACCGAGTGCGATTGACCTCCACAGTTTTTTGTCCCACGTTGAGTGCTCCTTCCTGTAACTGCAATGCAACTTCCCTCTAATTAACTTCCTTTTTTGGCTCCAAATAACTTTCGCATCTTTAAATTTCTATTTCAAAATATGGCGACACCAGTTATCTTTTCTCACCAAATTGATTGTCGTCCTTAGAATCATTGCCTTGACCTACCCCCATTGTATAATTTCCAAGTCTTTCCATAGCTCACTTCCTTATGGGACACTTTACGAGAGTCACCTCCACTTATTTAGTGGTTGAAAGAGGCCGCCCACTATACATATCTTGGTTGCCTCTCATCTTTGTCAGGATCTCAACTTCTTATGGTTGACTTCCCCCTCCTCGTTTGGAGCTCGGTTTCTTAAGGTCGACCATCCCAATTTCTTTAAGGGAGCCGTTAAAGCTCTTATTCAAGCTTTAAATGCTTCCTCATGTCAAATACCCTTACAGAGTGGGCCCCTGTGCCTTTTTGATTTCCTGAACTTATTTTTAGTATAACAAGATCCCCCCCCAAAATTTTCTTTGAAAGGCAGAAAAGGAAAATATTTGTTGTTTGAGTTATGAGAGAAAAAAATCTTTTCATATTTCTCAATAAAATACTATTAAAAACCCCAAAAGTTAGATGTCACATGTTTCTAAACCATCATTATACATCTCCTCAAGTCACCTCACTCTCAAAGAGCTTTCACCTTTTCTTAAATCTATTCTATTCTCACTTTCGCTTCCATGGCTTCTCTGATTCCAGAATCATCAAGTCACATGGAGGAGGGAACCCCCCCATCATTACCTCTGTATCTGCACCTATTCATGGAAAATATTTAAAGGTAGCACCAAATCCTTCACTTGCGTACCAAGAAATTTGGTCTAACTAGGTAATGCTTCCGTTTTCCCTATCTAAAAAAATTCATAACTATATTGGTCTGTAAAATAGTAAGGAAAATGTATCTACAGTAGCTCCTTTCTTTCCTTGTATGTTAGAGCAAGAGATTCTAGCTAGCAAGCTCCTGGTGTTTTCACCAATCTAAGGTCTTTCGGAATAATGCCAAGAACAACGAGGAATTTATTGCTTGGATGAATCATTTAACAAAGGAAATTAGTGATTTGTGGAAAACCTTAGGAATTTACGGTTTCCTTTAGCTGTTTAGTTACAACCTAAAACTAGATAGCCCTATGATGGGTGCATCTTTACGAATTTTGGAATCCCTTGACCAATAGCCTCTACCTTCCTTAAGGGATGATATGTCTAACCCTCTTTGATGTAGCGGCCATTACTGGACTCTCTCCCTTAGGTGAAATGATTACCCCTAACATAAAGCTCAATGAGAATGAGTACGAAGTTAACTTTGAAGAGAAGGGATATGGAAATTTCATCAAACACAATATGGGCACTGATAGCGACCTAATTTTTTATATTGAACATGTAGCTTTCCTTCAATACTGGCTCAATGGGTGTCTTTTGTGACGACCCCAAAAATCGTCATTGACACACAAGGGACTAGTTCCCTTATGAAAGCTTCTTAATGTGCTAATCATGATAACGCGCAATGCTTCATAACAAGAAAACCTTTTAAAATAAACTAAACTTCATACTTGTAATAAGATTCTTACATAAAATATGCAATAAAATAATTAAAAATACATAATGTCCTACCTATAGTTCACTAGAGCATTCTACTATTTGACATAAAAAAAACTATCTAAATAACTTAAATGAAAACTAAAGATAACTCCACAGCAACGTAAAGCTCACCAAGTATCTAATCTACTGGAATCTACTAAACGAGAGGGTTATCTTCATCAACGCTATCTAAAAAAAAAGTTTGATGGGGGCTGAATCATTGCTCAGTGAATGACAAACTCCATGGCGACATGAGACAATTCTTAGAAATGACATGCAAATGCAATACAAAATATAATATCAACCATGAAAAGATTATATAATTATAATACATAGTACGTAAAAGCATTTGAAAATATAAATAAGTTGCGAGTTCTCTTAAATAGACGAATTTGAGCATTATGGTTTAGATGTCCCTGTTAATGTTCGGGCTTTACGGCCTTGTCCTTATCTACATGACATGATACATTTTACATTATACGTGATATGTGATATATAATACATGACATCGGGCCTCATGGGCTGCTTATGTCCGGGTTTTACGGTCTTGACCTAATTCTAAATGAATTCTATTCTACCTTATGATCGTACAAGGCATACTAGAGTCAACGTGGATTGTCACTAACGTATAGTTCTATCCTAGATCTACTCCCATGAAAACAATTTAAATATAACATAACATGAAATGACATGAACATTATAACATAAACATATTAATTGATTGCTAATAGCAGATAATGACTAACTTGTTCATAAATAATTCAAACACGTGCAACATGACATATTTAATGCAATAAAGGTACACGGTCTCATTTATTTCTAAAATAGTTTTCATGACGTTCTAAAATAGCTTCATAATTATTTTTATAAATAAGGATATTCCTAAATAATAACTAATTTAATAAACATAAAAAGAAAATAATAAGTTTCGCCTCTTAGAATTTCATAAAAAAATGCATAAATAAATAAATTCTAAAAATAAATACATGGTCTGAAAATAGACTGTGAAAAAAGTCACTCACTTGGAAATGGCTGAAGACTAAAGAGCACAGACATTGGAAGTTCCTGACACCCTATGTAGAGGCACTGCTTCCCCATGGATAGAAGAAGAAAAAGAGAGAAGGAATAAAAATAACTAGAGCTTTAGGATAAAGTTCGTGCTCAAAGCACAACCTTCAGAGCCCTCTAAGTGAATTAGCAAGTAAAAGAATTCATTCAGACTTCTATTTATAGGAGGAGCTCAAAACCCTTTCTAGACGCACTTCTCGATATTGAACTTCACTTTTGTGCCGTTGCAACGCGCCCTGGGTGTTACAACGCACATCCTCTTCCCTTTTTTTCACCTAGGAACTATGGGTTGTTACATCTTTTGTTTGCACTCCTTCAAGATGACTGGTGCTGGTGGTGGCTTTCACAAGGTGGTAGTGATGTTGCATGAAGGTCATCTGGTATGTCTAGTTAAACTTCTTCTAGTGAATCTTTATAATTCCTTGAACTTCCTCTGACCCAATCATTCAACAAGGAAACAATCACATTTGGGTCAAGTTCTTATGCATGCAGATCCTTGCTGACAATTTCCTGAGTGACAAAGAAGCAAAATCCATCCTTCATGCTCTCCATTTATTTGTACAACAATTTTGGTTTTCTCAAGCCATCCCTTCTCTCATTTCCAAGAAGTTCCAAGAATAGATTGTCGATACTTCTCTCAACACCTTCGACCTCTTATAGATGTCAAGCTAGCTAAAAATAAGGAAAGAAAGAGGAATTTCATATGCATCAAAATTGTCCCTATTTATTTTGTGTCGACATCATTTACCTCGTGGTGGGAAGACTTCTATTATGAGTTTAGGGTCACCCTAAAAGGTTGTCTTGATCACATGATTCATTTTGCTCCTACCTTGCAGACTGGCGAGGTTGACACCAAAAACAAAGGTAAACATGCTGATGAAATTCTTAATTTCAAAAAATATTTTAAGGAAAAATATGATCCTGAGGATCGGAGATGAATGGTTGACAAAATTTTACATGCTTTAAGGAAAAGAAAAATGCCTATTCAGGTCAGTGCCTAAAAGGATTTGAACAAACAAAGGCTAAAAATCCTCTCATAAACTTTAAATCTTTTACGACACCTCTTGGTTTTCCTCCTTTTCCTAATGCTCCCTTTGGAGTATGTGACCTTTATCCAAATTCCAAAAGAGCATCTAACTTGCCTTTCGATTATTTCAACAACCCTCTTAAGTGACAAGTGTTAAAAATCGGCATTTTTTGCTCCTCATACTTCGAGATTATAGATGCAAGTTAATTCCCTACTCGAGTCGTCTAAGTTCCTCTTATAGGTAATCATTAATCCTTTTTAACACTTAACATCTATTATCAAACTTTATTAACTATTATTTCTTGTAATGACCCAATCGACCAAGATTGAGGGTGTAGCAGTCAACCCCAAAAAAGCTAAGGAAGAATAGTAAGATGATGGTGAGTCAACCAAGAAGAAAGGTGATCATAAAAGCAAACATATTGCTCTAACAAAAAAAAAGGAAAAAAAACTCCTCTAAATCCTTACAAAAGTCACAAGACTCCAACAACGCATTCCAAACCATCCTCTAAGGCTGCTCCCACTAAGGTAAATCATCTGCTTTCCTTGACATCAATTATTTTATTCACCTGAAACTGATACATGCTTTCTTTGTTTTAGTCAACCACTGTTAATTTACCAACCTCTCCTGTGATTGCTTCTCCCAAAGAATCAGGACAATACTTCTCAATCCCTAGTATAAATCTTTGTATTTTCTTCATATTTCTCCTTTCATTTTATTTAAATTCCATTTATAACCCTTTTTGTTTATAGGATCAGTCAACCCTTGAGCCCCAAATATCTAATGAACTTGAACGGGAAAAAATTCATGAGAACCCCAAAGAAGAAGACTTAGTGGAGTCGCCAAGTGTAGAAAATAAAGAAGAAGAAGACACTGATGAAGATGATGAAGTCTTGGTCTCTCAACTCTTTAAGAAGCCCAGGCTCGATCAGGGACCCTCTCGTATTGGGAAGAAAATGCTACCTCCTCCACAAAGACCCTCTCCACAAAAAAAAAGGACGAGGAATCTCCTATTCCCCTACTTGAATCACGCCTTTAGCATCTTGAGTCTGCCCCCAAAACATGGAAGACTTTGATGATGAGGACGAGGATGATGACATGTCCTTAATTTGTGATTGGAGTTTTGTGGAAAAACATGAGAAGGGAAAATCTAGAAACACTTTAGGTGACTCCACTCCTTCAACGACCACATATGAGGTTCCAGCCAAGTTTGTTGCAAGCATCTCTAAGGAAGCAAAGTAAGTGACCTTAGAAAGCACCACTGTGATCCCACAGGTCGCTCTTCATGTTGCTGAAGTACGAACCCTCTTGAGCATTCTCAATTGTCCTTTAGATGAATTTGCAAAGGATGGTGACCACAAAGCAATAGGCCTTGGATGTCTTCTCATCTCTCAAAAACCTCACTCAATCTGAAGATATTACACCAATGGTCGACTCATTGCAAGACTTTGTTTAGAAGACACTTGATCAAATTCCTGTCATCTTCTTTGATCTTAGTGAAATTAATGACAATAAAGAGAAAATGAACCGATCTTTGCTCTCTCTCAAGAAGAAGATGGAAGGATAAGGAAGGAGGAATTTTAGAATAAACGAAATGGGACATTGAAGAGGCTGGGAAGGCTGAGGCAACAATGAATAATGAAATCTTAGACTTGGAAGCTAGATTGGAGTAAGCCAAATTTCATAAGGTCACCCTAAAAGATAAAAAAGAATTTACTTGACGAGTCACTCTGTGAAGGCAAGCACCAAATGACTCAGCTGCGAGCCAAATCAATCAAATTCCAAGAAGACTCAGTCAATAAAGACGTGACCTTACAAACCATGATTAAGAAAGAGGAGGATCTTACATAGTAAGAATCTCGTTTGGCTAAGGAGGAGGATAGCCTAAATCTTGCACCTTCTGAGGATGCTTTTAGGGTAGCCTTTCATTGCTTGTTGCGGCGAGCCTATATTTATTAACTCTTTTGTAAATATTTATCTTTTTGTAATTACTAAATGGAACCCTATCATTCATCTCTCAATCTTTATCTCCAACATCTCTAGTTTGTATTTCTTTAAATATTAACCATTAATTGAACCAATACATTGCCCATCGCCAACATCAACTAATGAATAAGCATTCCCCGGAAATGCCTTAACCACTTTAAAAGGGCCTTCCCAATTGGGTACCCACTTTCCTAGGCTTTTTAATTTTTTTTATCAATTGGCAATATAACCTTTCAAACTAGGTCACCCTCATTGAATCTTTGTTCTTTCATTCGACGATTATAGGATTTAGTCATTATCTCTTTTTGTCAAATGATGGATTCTAATGCCGTTATTCTTTCGTTATCTAATTGGTTCAACTCATCATATAGGGCATTCCAATAATCATCCACTGACAATTCATCTTGTCTAGCAACACTTATACTTTGCAAGTTAATATCAATTGGCTTAATTGCATCATGGCCATATACCAATCTGTATAATGTCGTCCCTGTTGCACCTTTTGGTGAATTCCTATAAGCCCATAACACTTGACTTAAAGTATCATGCTAACTTTGTGGTTGTTGGCCTACATGTTTGTTAATTAAAGTAATAATAGTTTTATTGACTGCCTCGACTTGGCCATTTGCTTGGGTGTAGTACGGGGTCGACGTCAACATTTTAATGTTCCTTGAATTAGCATATTCCTCCACTTTCTTTCTGGTAAACATAGTACTTTGATCAATGACCAATGTTTTGGGAATAAAAAATGTATGAATAACGTGTTCTTCAATGAAGTTTATTATTTCTTCTTGGGTAATCTCTTTTAGAAGGATTTTTTCTACCCACTTAGTGAAATAGTTGACCCCAACTAGGATAAATTTATGACATGTAGATGAATTAGGGAATATTTTCCCTATAAGGTCGAGTTCCCATCCCCAAAAAGGCCAAGGCTTCACAATGGTAGGAAACTCAGTTGTAGGGATGCATTTTGCCTGTGTTTTTGACATTGTTGGCAAGATTTTGCGTACTCCATACAATATTTTACTAAAGAAGGCCAATAAACTCTTTGCCTATTTAATACCGATTTCATCTTCTTGCCTGCTTGGTGCTCCCCACAAATTCCTCCATGTACTTCCGCTAGGGCAATATAAGCTTCATTCTCACCTAGACAAGCCAATAAGTTGCCATCAATAGATTTTCTAAATAAAGCATCACCCAAAATAGCATCACTAATCGCCTTGTGCTTTATTTTCCTATCTGCATCACTTGTTGGATTTTTTATATGTTCAATCATTGGATTTCGCCATCAATATCATTGATTTGATCATTATCATCAAGGAGACGTCTTGTGGCAGTTGCGTTAGAAAGAAGGGGGATAAGAGGGGAATTAAGGAAGAAGAAAGGAAACCTAACGAAAATGGGTTCCACAAAATTTTATAGCAGATAAATTCGCCGGTAATTACCATAAACAAGTGATGTTGTATCAATCCTAGATCAATTACATGCATTTACAAGGTTTCACAAATTGTGTACACTTTAATTGTCCTTTTCTCTTTTGTCTTGAGAGGGATTGAGATACACACACACACACACACACACACATCATCATCATCATCATCATCATCATCAATAACAACTATATATATATATATATATATATATATATATAGTTGTTAACCGAAACATGGTAATATTGTCAGGCCCTAAACCCTGGAGTGACTGAACATAGGGACGTCATCCTTACGGAAGCTGTAACATGACTAAAACTATTATACATACACAATTAATTAAATAAATACTATGCATAAATATAATATTGTATCTAGTTTAGAAACTAATAAATTAACTAAGATAAATTAATAAATAAACAACAACAACAACAACAAAAACAATCTAGAGCCTAACTAATAAGACTGAAAGACCCCACTACAAAGCAGAGATCACCACTGATGCTGGAATCTAACTGCTACTGGATGGGAGGGTCATCATCTAGATTCTCAATTGTATCTGAAACCAATATGACAGAGGGATGAGTTGTCAACTCAATGAATAAGTACCACGGTACCACTCATGTAACATATATTGATGATAACAACATATACATACTTATCTGAAAGTAAATGAATAATAGAAATAATAAATAAACAACTGAACAATATATCTATATATACACACACACACAAACACATTGAGAAACATTGATATTTGAGTTATACTGATAAAGATCATTGTGTAAATCTGTCCACCCCCAACTAAGGGGTCGATGGGAGACAAGTTTCAACCTCGGTCAAGGAGGAATAAGGCCAACCTTGTCTCGTTAAGATAAATCCTTATGGTACTGACGAGAGGGTACGCTGAACCCTTAAGGTATACTAAAATTTTGTGGGTAAGTTGAACTCATATCTGGGGCTCACCAAGTACACTAAACTCATGCCAACAAATTGATTTACAACAATAAAGAATATTATTGAAATCATAAGTGTGTTATCCTAGGGTTTACTTGTATATATCACAGATTATGATATTAATTAATGTTGGTGATCTAACTGTGACTTACTACTTACTAGTTATTAAACCAATCATATCCTAAGTTATCACTCTTTAGGAAATCCTAACATAATCCTACATGTTCTATCTAAGCATACATGTCTCTACTAATGCCTACACATGCAGTTACTAAGCATATAAACATATAAATAATCGTTAATAAAATAAATGCAATGTAACTGACTCAATTGACGGACGGCAAAATGACACACCATCGACACATCGGGACCTCCACTCACTTGGAATGGTCTGGAACTGAGGAGCGCTAACACTTGAAGCTCCAAGCGGCATAATGTTGGCACTTGGATTGGCCAACAAACACCACACTATGAGAAAACTCATAAATAAAGGAAAACTACTACTATAGGGTGTTGTTATAGTGAGTTAGATCGGTATAACGTATAGGGTGTTACTAGATGGTGTCTCTACTAATGCCTACGCATGCAGTTACTAAGCATCGCCACAGCTGTCATGGACTGCCATAATGTCACCACTACCACAGTAGTGGCATCGAGGCCTACTACCCCAAGCCACCCTAAAAAGACTAGAAACCTACCCTAAGTGAAGACGTTGCATCTTCACAAAGAAAGCTTAAGCATAAAGTCTCAACACTAGGTGGAACCTTAAGAGATCTAAAGGAAATTAACAACTGTTGCTCTACTTGGGGGGTCTCTATTTATAGGAGGAGGAGACCCCCTCCTCAAGAAGCAAGGTGATGCTAGGATTTTCTGAAAACCCCATATCGTTGCAACATCTTGGAAGTAGCAAGCCGCTGCAATGTCCACAGCATACTGTAGTGTGCTTCCTAGCTTAAATCGTTGTAGCGTATCCCAAGCGTTGCAGGTAGCATCCTTACATGCATATGGGGCATCAAAAAAAAATTAAGTCAACAATGTCTCTTGGATATATGTGTGTGTTTGTGTGCGTGCATGCCTTACAACTAACTAGTTGGCACAAAATCAATTTCTCTCTCGTCGTTCAGTGTATAACTATTCTTTGTGGGTAAGCGCGTAAGCTGTAGACCTATTTTGTTTTGGTCTATATGTGGGCCTTTGCTTATGTTGTGATTGTTTATTAAAAAAGATGATAAATGATTCATTTAATAACCTAAACCCTAAACCCTAACACTAAATTTATTAAAAAAAATAACAATTACCAGTGGATATATCTGTCAGTAATTGTTTTCCTCGATAATTTATAATTTATTTGTTATCGGTGAATATATTTGCCACCAAAGCAAAAATACCGGTGGATAATTATTTGTTGAAAATTATGAAGTTCTTCGTCACCAGAGTAGAAAAAAAAGCGTATAAGAGACATAAAATTCACTGGTAACAGCGGTAGATATATCCGTCAGTGAAATCTACTGATATTTCGCATTTTTCTAGTAGTAAAAATAGTACATTTATATGTCATTATAATAAAGATATATGTTTCATTTTAATACAACTCTTATTTTCATTCTTTTCATTTTGTTTCCCATCTAAACAAAGCATTAGTGTAACGAAGGAAAGAAAGGTAGGTGACTTTTATTATAGGGTGTTGTAGTCATTGGTCTTAGGGTTGATCAATCCGCAGTATCATACACACACATATACATTATTTACTTAAGGAGATAAAAAAGTGTGCCTTAATTGACCTTAAAAAAATCATAAATAAAAAGTGTTAAGATAAAACTTTAACAAACAGTGCTTGAAAAATTAATTATTAAAATACTATTTTTTAAAAAACCAACAGTGTCCAACATTTAAAGAAAGAAATTTTCAATAAAAGTATGTTATAAATACATAAAACAAAAACTCTTAAAGAATTATTATTATTTTCTCTAAAAGCTTAACTATCATGAGTTTTTTTTAAAGAGGTTCTAACGAGGTATTCTCATTATGAGCGCTACTTGTGTTTGTCCACGTGAGTGTCCTCTTGTATTTCTTGTCAGGTTAAACTTTTTGTTAAGCATAAACAAAAGAAATGTTTTTTTTAGAGACATGCTATGTGTACAACACATATTTAGATAATAAGGAATTACTCTTTCAAATTCCACCATGCTAACATTTTTTCTCTCTCCAACCATATTGGAATGTTTTGATTTGATTGTTTTATGTTATCTTTTTACTATACCATTAGAACTATACATAATTAAAGTTTAAATTCAGTTAGAACTGTAGTAAACAGGAATTTAAGTCTAAAAGAAGTGCATTTATATTTAAAAAAGTTAGGTAATTAAAACTAAAAATTGTATAATTCAGTTAAAACTGTAGAAATAATATTAGAATTTTACAGGTATTCAAGTGTAAATGCAAATCTGGTTCATTTATATTTTTAAAAAAGTTAAGTAATTAAAACCAAAATATACATTAAGTGGAAGTAGAACCCAAGAGTTGTGGGGATTAAGAGGCAAAACAAGTAACTAGGCTATCATACCTTTCTATTCCAAACATGCATTAGTATATATGTAGTAATTTTGAAAATTCACGGGGCCACAATCTCTGCCTACCTCCCTTAAATCTATTCCTCGTGAAAGAATTATCTTTTGTTGTCTAAATATGTGTTATACACGTAGCAATGCCCTTTTTATTTAAATCATTTTCTCTCTCTTTACATTGCATCCCATCCTTTTCATAAGAGTTGTGTTGGATGACTATATTTTCAAGGTGATTTTTCACTTGTTTCATGAAATAAATATATTTTTCTATTAAGTTTTTTAATTTTTAAAATTTTTTTAAATTAAATTCATTAAATTTTACCATTATTTTATATTCTATAATCACTTATTTGAACAATCCCTATTGGTACTTTAAGCACCAAGTCTCCAACCAATCTTTTCCCTCATTTATTACTGTTCTCAATTACTCCTCCATATTACTGTAACTGGGAACGTTAATATTATTTTGTCCAGGAACATGGTCGGCGAAAACTGATGATGACAGAATACGATGTTACAGACATTGAATAAGTTTTCCATGATAGTTTTTTTTTTTTTTTTTTTTTTTGTATTGGCGCTCTAAAGTGCAGTTTACACTTTAGAATTTAAAATACACACATCTTAATCATTAAGTGTAATCAACTTTGATAATAAATGTACATAATTATTTTTTTGAATAATTTTAATTAAAAAAAACTGTTATGCCTCTTTAATAACCAATCACTAGTATCCATATATGCACTTTAACTTCTAAAATGTAATCTGCAATTCAGATGAGCCATTTTTTTTAAAGAAAGAAAAAAAAAACTAGCATTGAATTATTTTTATTGATTTTTCGCTTGAAAAAAAAAAGCAAAAGAAAACTATAGTAGAAATTTCCATTTTGTAAAATTGGTATCTAGAGACGTTGGGATTCTGGTGTGTGCTTCGCTTTGGCATACAACTTATATGAAAACAAAGGGATGCAATTGATATAGTGAAGGTGAATACATGCTATAACTCTCGATAATACTAACTAGTATAGTACTCATGCATTAAATAAAATTATTTTGATATTTATGTTTGTACGTATATATTTTTTAATAGAGTTAAATATATAAAATTAAGCGACCTTTTTTTTTTTAAAAGTACATGAGAGTAATTTAATAAAATATATTAAAATTTATCAAATTTTTTATATGAAAATTTAAATGATATTTATTTTAATTGTTAAAAAATTTTCAAAAATTTAAATTCAAAAAGATTATGGCAGAAAATAAAATTCAAATTTTAGTCAAAAACTTTTATTTTTAATTTTAAACGATGTTTATTTTTAATGTGGAAGAATGCCAAAATATTAGTCAGGAACTATTCAGAGTTCAATGAAAAAGATTTAGTGAAATTTGGCGAAATTTATTTTTAACCTAAACATCTAGTTAACATATAGATAATGAAAAGAATAAAATTAAAATCCGTTTTAGAGCTAGTAAGTAATGGCAGTACGTACGTCCACACGTATATTCTGGTAACCAGAAGAGATGCGCACGTATGTGAGATAATAAAGCAGATGATGGCCCATGGAGCCAAAAAGGTGATAACTATTGAACTACTACACGTTTTAGCAGCTATATATAGAACGTAAATTCGAAGAGTATAACTAGTAAACACATGAGAGCTTTGACTCACTGGATATAGCTGGAGAACACTGACAGGTAGCTAGCTTAATTGACCCAATTGGAGTACGTAATTAATTGGTAAAACCGAAAGAAAGACAGTGAAACTGAACATAAATTATTGAAGGGTGTGCCGTTGAGTCCATTAGAAGATGGTGTCCATATATATTCTTTTAACGAAGAAAAATTTGAGAGTCAGAGTCAGGACATACATACATTTGATGTTTAACAAAAGTACGAACATCTTTTAATTTTTAAAGTAAATAGGAGCGGGGGGTTATGTTTTATCATCTTGTTAATCATTTGTACTCGTAGGATACACAGAGACCTAAGTTCTTTTTATTTATAAATTTATTTACACATTTCAATTATACACTTGTCACAATATCTATTTATTATTTTTACTTTTAAATAAAAATGATGACAAGTGTATAATTGATATTTTTTTTTAGGTTGTCTGTCCAGTATCTAAGGCTTAACATTGATCAATCCAGGTCGACCCGGGCCGCGCACCTGGCTATATGGCAGTCCGTACACGTCTCGAACTCGAGACCTTGCTCAAGCGATACCAAGTCGTTTATCATTTGGACATATACCAAGTCGTTTACCATTTGGACCAACCCCGTTAGTTAATAATTTAATTAAAGAAATGGACCATAAAAAAAACTTAAAATTGCGTTTTTTTCCGAGATGAATTTTAAAATTAATTTGTGAACAAGAGACATGCCTCTAAGGTTGTTTCCTCCCTTCTTTATCCGCGAGGACGACACGGCCCAAACGCTAGATGAAATTGCAACCAAACCCATACGCGAGTATTAATGTGTTTTAAACCATTAACCTAATCTAGTATTAATTAAGGAAAGAGCCCAAAGGGTGGAGGAGAGGAGAGGAGAGGCAGAGGGAAGAAGGGGAGAAATTTACATTTAAATGGCCAAATTTTTTTTTTAGTCCCGTATTATGGTCCAACAAAAATATTTAATGTTGTATGGTTTTGGGTCTGAAATCGTCACACTCTGTGAATTTTAGACTTTTTTAATTTTTTATTTAAAAATGTCTGAAATCGCCACAGGGTGTGGCGATTTCAAGTTTTTTTTTAAATGTCTGAAATCGCCAC
>QANU01028627.1:9450-31719 GCA_003254905.1 Nissolia schottii | reverse complement strand
TTTTTTTTTTTTTTGCATGGAGTACTGGTGGTGGTCATGATGGCCGCGGAGATCTGAAGGGGGAAATTAAAACCAGTCAGTGTTTGCCGGTGGAGCATCATCAAGATTCACAAGGCTTTTTAGGGCGGTCCCTTGTGCGTTGCGGCCTCCAACGCCGGCTCGGTTAGCCCCCTTTTGTTATGAGAATCTTGATGATGCTGCAGCTGCAAATCAATGACTCAAAACGCTCTCTCCCCCTAAAGGGGGGAGAGGGATCGACAAGAGGTTCCGCCTCTTGCTTCTGGATTATTTATAAGAGGTGTGAAACCCCTTAATTCTTAGACTAGTTGCTTTACTTTTACTTATTCTCTTTTTTTCTCTTTTTTTGTACATGGTAGCTGATAAATATCAAACTGCACACAAAGGTTCTTAATCAATTGAAGTTGAACCATGTTTTTGATGGATGGCGTGCATAATGGTGCCTTGTGGTCTGGAAATGTTGCCGCGGTGTTAATCCCTTTTCTTGTTCCATTTTGAGGTTATAATGATGATGGTATGTGAGTTGAGTTGAGTGCTAGCTTTCATCGCTCTCTCACCTTTCTGCCATTTTGTTGTGCTGCGCAGAAACTCTCCCTGCAAATGCTCAGAAGGTATGTCTGTACTTTGGTTGAGCCCTTGTCAACTGCCACCATACACATCACTCATTATTACTGCTTTTTTCTTTTTTTTATTTATATGTATTTCTTGGATAAAAGCATTCCTCTTTCCTCCTTTTAATTTACATGTATTTTTCAGTTATCTCTCTTTACCTAAATTAATTTTGATCTTCCATCATTTTAATTGATCTTGTGGAAAAAAAAGTAATTGTCTCTTGTTAAGTTTACAGATCAGCTTAGATATGACTAGTTTTTTTTTTCTTTTTTTTTTTTTTTACTTTTACAAAATGTTTTTGGAATATATTACGTTTTTATTTTTCAATCGATTCCGTTAAAACGGCGTTTGACTCGGGCAACAGAGGAGCCTCGTTAAAATCTCTCACAGGTGAGACAGACGAAACCCTAAAGAGAAGAAAAAAAAAAGTGTAGTCCTCTAATTATGCAAATTAAGGTCAGTTGCACTTTCAGTGGTTTTGATAATTTTTTTGACGAAGAAAATTAAGTGGGGGCTTATTATTTAGTAGCGCCTCACATACATGAAATTACCCTTTTAACTAGATGGTGCTGTTCCGGTTTCTTTTGTAATAATGTAGCTTTTGCAGATCTAGATATATAGATTTGGCCATTTTTTTTACGTGATGCTGAAAAGCTTTAGATTTGTTTGTTTGCTGTATAGAACAGAATATAGTATGCCAATATGTGTTCAAAAAATTGCAGGGAGTGTTAAAGCAGCACTGGCTTGACTTTCTATGACTTTGGCTATTTTATTTAGTATACTGCGGTTTCACATCATCACCGACTAATTTGTTGTTGCTTTAATTAAGTGTTCTAATTAGTTTATATCTTTAGATTAGTAATAACTTGCTTTGACCCTAGCTTCACTTCATCATTTGAAAAATACTGTAAGCACTTCTTAATTTCTTATTACTAATTTTTCTTGCAGTACATGGCTCTTTTTCTTCAGGTAGTTGGATTTTAAACCTTGAGAAATTAATGGCCATAGTTAACACGGTTCATTTGTTATTATGAAAATTATATTTTCAACAAACTTCACTTTGAAAGGCCTAATTTTAAACTATTAGTGGCCGTGAAGCACAAAAATGATTTTAGTTATATGTGGTGCTAGCTGCTAGTAGGGTATATGTAGATATTCAATAAACATTTTGAAACATTTTGTTCCCATTATGCAATGAAACTAATAAGCTTAAACTCCTTTTCCATTTTGTAATTGGGCACTAAAATGTTTCCAGAGTCTACATACCGAACAAAACCTCTTTGGTTACCGGCACCCTGATTGAACGTTGTGCAAGCTATGATCTTTCTTCTGGAATTATGTTGTCATAAACTTTTAGAACATTATGTAGCTACAATTCAATTTCATTATGCACGTGCTTATTTATAGGACCAATTAACAATTTCGAAATGATATTATGATATTATGTACTTCGATTGATATGATCGATGATCTTGCATTTGAATTAAAAAGACTGAAAAGATTTGTATAATTTAAACCTTTTCTCGCTTGGTCGGTGTTGCATTTTCCATTTTATATATGTAGGTTCACAATATCTCTACCTCTTATTAACTTGTTTAATGCCATGCTGACATAAGAAAATTGTGTTAATAAATAATAGAGTCAAGAGTATTCATTTTAAACGTTTTGAATGATCATCCAATATTTTCATGATGCCTTTGTCCCATGAATGAATGAATGATGTTGGTGCTGATGTACGATGCATGCTAAAGGTATATGCCACGGAATTATTCACTTCTTTTGCATCTTTGATTTACCCTCCAAATTTTTTTTTTCAAAAATTCTATGTATACACCATTTTTGTTGTTACCATTTGTACATTATATTAAGTGCACATTTTCTCTCTCATCTTCCCCATTCTCTCTCCCTTTTTCACGCTTCTCTTCTTCTGTTCTTTTTTTTTTCTCTCTCTCTTCTCCCCTCACTTTCTCTACATTTTTTTGTCAATTTTTTTTTTCATTTATCACATAAGCTTTTTTTCTTTATTTTTTTAGTTTGATTTTTGTCATTTATCACATACACTATCTTAGTATAAACGTTTCTTCATTTTTTTCTTCTTCGTTTTTTCCCTCTTTCACAAGAGGTTGTGGATTCCAGAGTTTTTATTTTCGTTTCTACTATTTTTTTGTTTCTAGTTGTTCAAAACTTTGTATATGCGTGAAAAAAAGTTTGTGTATTATTGTTTAAAAAGTTGTGTACATGAACTCCAAAATTTTCTTCTTCGTATTTGTTTGTATTTTTGTTTCCGTCATATTTTTTATTTCTTGTTGTTCAAAAATTGATATATGTATGTAAAAAAGTTTGCGCATTTTTGTTCGTGTTACTATATATACAATATATGTCTTACAGTAGTTATACGATGACAACAAAAACAATGTACCTCTAACATTACTGTAATTTTTTAGGAGCACACATCAAGTTCCACGAGAATATATTTTATTTTAGAGTGTGTGTGTCAATATACTAAGAAGATATTCAAAAAGTGAAACACAGAAAGAAAAACTCTTGAACTCATTAAAAAAACAACTAGTGGCACATTAAGATTAATCTTGAGGTTTAATATTTCTTATTCTCCTATAATGATGATTAGTCTCACTAACAAGATTATTTTCATTGTGTTGCACAAATTGCTGATGATACCTATTAATGATTTTCAAGTTCTGAAGTAGTCGTTATTTTCCAATACAGATAAAAGATTTATACGATATTCAAAAATCTATTCATTTTTATTTGATCACCACGTAAGTCTTTGAAATTTAAGCATTGAAATCCTTTTATGGACCACACAAATCATTACTGTTATAGCAGTACTTGTATATATTGAAAAGTAATCTTGCTTCTTCATGGCTAATATTCAGAAATACTTTTTGTAGACGGGAATGATCACATCAAATATTTCATTTATAGACTATAGTAGATCGAATAATTGTTGGCATATTATAATATTTACATAAACGTATCCAAAATATTCTCATATCTAGTTGGACTATAAATGTTTCATTTAATGCCTTTGTTTAGACATTTGGAAGACCAACCTAGCTAACTTCACATTTTGAATCGGAAGGTAGTTGGCTATGATACCTTTAGAATTAAGAGGGTATTAGTACCCTAGTTGGCACCACTAAAAATATCACGTGTTAATTTTAATGTTAACTCATCACTTGTGAGTCTAACTTTATTTATGTCCTAACACAAATTTATCCTTCCACTTTCATCCCAAACATTACTGAAATTTATTTTTCAGTTTTAACATCAGTCCCTAAATTTCACCCCTTCTTCTCACATAGTCCCACTGTAAGCCTTTGAACTACCGCCATAGCCACGAATCACTTGAAATACCTAGTCATCATGTTCTACCGCAATACTTGCCATCGCTGTTGTGAGCTCACCGCACAACGCCTGAGCAGCATGAATAGGGCCCAACTCGGCTGATGCCCAGACCATGGTCTGCCATCGTCATCATGATTCCCACAGTCCACGTGGCGAAGGTGAGAGGGGGGAAGGAGAGAATCAGGTGAGAGGGTAAGTGGGTGAGGTCGTTTCGCTAGCCGCAGCGAGGACAGCGGCTCGCAGAGCTATAACGAAGAAGAAGAAGACAATTGGCATACGTTGAGAGAAGCGTGAAAGTAAGCAGAGAAAGCAATGATTGGGTTAACTTGTTGTGGGTTGCGCTTTTGTTGAAGGTTTTTGTTAATCGTTGGTATTCTTCCTAATTTTTTATTTTTTTTTTAATTAGCCAGTGTTTTGATCTGATTGAAATTGAAAAATAAATTTAAATAATATTTGGGGTGAAAGTGTAAGAGAAAATTGTGTTGGGACTTAAATAAATTTGACTAAAATTCAAATGTGGCATTAAAATTGACACAATTCACTTGGTTAATGGTGCCAACTAAAAAGGTTATGAATACCCTCTTCATTCTAAAGGTAGCATAGCAATCACCCGAAAAGAAACAGTAATTCCTATAGGGGGTGTGTGGTTCGCGTAATCTTCACACATTCGCGAGAATGTGGTCATGGGAATGCAACATTCTCATATTTGGTTCAAGATTTTAAAAAACATTCCCAGATAAATTGTCTTCCCAAGAATGAAAACTGCCTTATTTTCATTCTCACCTCCCCCATGGGATTGTTGGATTCGCATGAGATTGAAATATTTTGACACATGAAATACCAAATTGCCCATAAATCTCTTACCCTAGGTCAACACCACCTGCCAGTCAACCGCTGCCGACTAATGACGAACCACCTCCAGCTAGTGACCAACCACCGTCGACTGGAGACCGACCACCGCTGGCTGGCGACCGACCACCGCCAGCCGGCTACCGACTATTGCTCGACCGAAGATTGACCATTACTAGTTGGCGACAAACCACCGCCTAACCAATGCTTGCACAAGTGACAGACCATCGTTGACAGGGACAGGCCACCGCTAGGCAACGACGAACCACCGTCGAGTGGAGATGGACCACCGTCAGGCAACGACAGACCATCGTCTAGCAGCGACGGACCACCGCCAGATGACAATGGACCAGCGCCAAACAGCAACGAACCACTGCTAGATGGCGATGGAACATCGTCGAAAAGTGCTTGAGCATTGTAGGACGGTGATGGAACACCACCGAAAGGCGTCGAACCATTGCTGAACGGTGACGGACCATCGTTAGACGGTGCCGAACCATCGCCTACATACATCATTTTGTCATAGGTATTTTTATAAAAATATATTGTAATCCCGAGAATGTTGCTAAGGCTACGTTTGGTGGTTGAGATAGGACAAAAATATAGGAACAGGAGGACAGAGACAAAAAAAATCTTGGGATAGGTTAGTCTTGTATTGTGTTTGGTGATGATATACAAGACAACCTTTATTGTATGTGTATCTTGTTTAGTTTAATGGAGACATGACAGAAATACAACACAATTGACCTTAAATACTCTTTTCATCAAATTATTTAATTAAAATAAAAAAAATAATCTAAATTAAACTTCCCAACCTTCAGCTTTCCTATAAGCCTTTCCCTTCCTACGCCGCCCTCCTTTCTCTCTCCTTTGCCTCCTCCAACTCCCCATTAACTCCTCCACTTCCGCCCCCTCCTTCCACCTTGACTCCGTCTCCTTTCACTGCCTCCCCGCCAAGCCCTTCTCCTTCTCCATCTCTGTCTACAATGGTCGCATATCCTGCACCTATGACATCACTGTCGCCAAGCTCCTTGGTTGCGTCACCATCATCGTCGACCTTGCCACCGCCCTCACTCCCTCCAACATCTTCCACAATGGCTGGCCTAAGCTAGGCAAGAAGAAGAGCCACGAATTGGAGAATAAGCTGTCGGCCTAACTCCACCCTGTGGTCCAGTGCAAACCGGACCCACAGTTCGTGTTCTAGTTCGGGGGCGAACTGGAGTGCAGCCCGATGGTTTTCTAGGTCCAGGGGAACATCAGGCAACCCATTTTCAACTACAAGTTCAGCGCCGATCGTAACTACAGAAATAATTGCATGATGAGACAGAACAACAAGCAGAGACAAGAAGAAGAAGAAGAAGATGGTCGACATAAGAAATTTAGGTTTAAGGGTAAAGTTGTCATAAATAAAATATGGGAAGAAAAATTTTGATGAATTTCTGTTCCCATGTCCCAGGAAAACGGAAGTACATAAAATACAAAAATTTTCTAACTTAAGACACAAATTTTTGTACCTGTCTCAGTAAACAACACAGTTTTTGTCCTTGTATATCAGTATTTCTGTCTTATCTTGCTAAACAAACGCTGGCTAAGAGTTTAATTTGCAACCAAACACTTTCAAAACATAATTTTAGAAAAGCTTTTCTTAGGAATAACATTCCTAAGAATAGTATTCCTAGAAATAAAAATGATTCCGCGAACCTCATGTCCCAAAAACTATATAAATGTCTAAAATTATTTAATTTTGTACAAAAAATAAAAATTTATACGAGGTGACCTATTGGTGTGATATGATTATTACACCAATATGGGATAAAGAGGTCTCCACAACATCATCAAAGAAAGCAGTAGAAATGGCAGAAGTTATATCGAACGAGAGAAAAAAAATACAAGCACAAGAACATTAAAAGAACCACACTCCAAAAGCTAACTTTTACAGTAGGAGAGCCCAAACTCTTATAAAGCGAGACCCTTCTGATGTGGGACTTGCAACAGAAAACTTCCCTCAAAGAAAGATTACGACCATACACTTAACAAGAAGATCCACACAAATGTTAACCTCCCCAAAAGTGACATTTCAATCAAGATAGATGAATCACCTTATACACAACGATCTTACCATAAGCATGCTGATTAAAAGTAAGGTTTGCCATGGACTCATGAAAAATCTTATTCACCATGGTCGGAATGTTTGATGTTGTATGAGAATTGCCCATAAGAATAAGCTCATTTCGTACAAACTAAACTATTATAGCCATGGCAGAAATAATGAGGGACTAATGCACCTCATTAACTAAAGGAGAGTTGGTGTGGATGTTCTGATCCATTCAGACATAACAAAATTTAAGCCCTCATTTCTCTGGACTCTTAACTATTTCCGCGAATTATATTTTTAAACTAGAGACTATGCCGTGTGTTGCACTTTTGATCATAATTTATTGTAATTATTTTTTATTAAATATTTTTAATAGAAAATTGTAATAGAAATTAAATCGATATATAGAATAATTACTTAAATATGTTTTTAGCTCCTATAAATTTAGATTATTTTCGTTTTGATTCCTCTAAATTTTTCTGTGGTTTCAACCCCTTTTTTCCTTTACTTTCTTTATGATTTATGTCATTCTAAAATTTTTGTCCTTGTAGGTATTTAATTTTAGAATATGCATTTAGTCCTTACAATTTTTTTTAAAAAAAAAATTGGCCATTTAAATATTTTAAGAAATCTATTTTTATCCTTATAAATATTATCATTGAACACTTAATCTAAACATTAGATATCAAAACAAAACAAAAGATAGAAAATCGGGATCAAAGGAAATTACATTGGTGGAGGTTATTCATATTAAATACATTATTTAATTTAAACAACATTTTAGTCATATTTGAGTATTTATCATCCTCATAACTAAAATAACTCTCAATACTTTTGATGAGGTCTCTTGACAATCAAATATATTATTATTCATGATCACCACTTTTTTTCCAATATATTCCATATAGTTTAAAGATTGGCCTTGAATATTATTTATTGTAATTTCATAACATGCTTTCATGGAATTATTCTCAAAATAAGTGGCCATTTGACTTCAATTATTTATGCGGCATTTACTTTTGCACCGACATTAATGTCTGTGTAATTATTTTTGTTTTACTATATATATAGTCTCCAAGGTGTATAATAAGTTATTTATATACCAATAGGTAACAATATGTTGATGTTCTATTTTAAGATTTTTTTTGTTAAAAAATTTATCTACACTTTAGAAAGCGAATACGGGTGAAGAATGCACTCATATACAACGTATGTTTTTGGAGGATTACTTTAAAATGAAAATAAGTCATATAAATATTTAAAATTCATGAATTCATGTAATAAAATGATATAATCTTTTTGAATTATTATTAGCTTGCTTATACATGATTTATAAATGTGTGTTTGCAAAAAAGTCTATCATATTATAAAATAATATACCGTTATCTATTTTATAAAGTATATGAAAGGTCTTGCTCCCTTTTTCATTGGTCTTATCAGATAAATTAAAGCAAAAATACTCTTAAGTTTTGGTTAAAAAAGACAATGGGATACGAGCTATAAGAAAAAGTGAAATTTATCTGATATCTTTGAATTTTTTAAGGTTCTAACCTAACATAACCAATTGAAAAATAATAAAAATAAATTAAAAATCATTGAAAATATTTCATTACTCATATAAGACATCAAAAATATAAACTACTTGTGGAACTAGGTTTCTCTAACTTTTCTAATTGTTTAATTCAATATGTTTTGATGGTGACAAATACAATATGTTCTAATTGTCCATGCTTATTGTCTATGCTTATGTTTATAGAACTAGGCTTCCCTAGTTATTCTATTTAATTCAATATATCTTGATAATGACAAATAGAACATAACAAACACATAATGACAATTAGAATGCAAAATGATGTTATATGTTAAATAGAATACATTTGATCTTGTATGATTGAACTTGATGGTATCATATAGCTTACACACCATACAATGATATATGAGAAACATCCTTTTGAGAACGCATCCAATAATGAATTATATGTGCATTGCAGGATTAACTTTGGATATGCGTATATGCATGAATATCAAGTGCTACAGTGTTAGAATGCATGCATGTTATAGGCGAAGCATAGTATTTAATTAATATAATCATTTGATCCTTGCCTAATTGCATATGCATGATGCATTGATTGATCTATTGATGCATATTAAGATATTGGAATACATTGGACTAACTATACTTTCTAGTGAATAATCTTATATATAAGAAAGTCCAAGGTATCAAGAACAAGATGGAACAAGAAGGAACATATTCATATGATGCTCAAAGCCAAAAGAAGGAGCATAAGATGCTTATCCCATGAAGAACATGGTAATGCCGAAGATAGGATTCATGAAGAATACAAAGTCCAAGCAAGCGGTCAAAAAGATATAGTTTCTTAGGACTTAATGTATTATTTTCAAAGAAAAATTGATATTTATCTCTCTCTAAACTCTTAGAATGATGCTCTTAAATGATCTTTTGATTCTATGAACTAAAAATGACTAAGATTGACAATAGGAATCAAAAGAATGGGAAAAAGGATGATTTGACTCTGGAAAACCTGAGTCATTCGAATGATCAAGGTTTGTCATTCGAATGACCTAGTAAAAAAGTCATAACGACTATATTTTCTTGAGTCATTCGAATGACTAAGAGGTGTTATTCGAATGACCAAGCTCCAGAAGCTAAAAACGGCTAGTTTTCAACAGACAGAAATGAGAAATTAATTAGGTAACAGCTAGTACTCTAACAAACTCTATAAATACCCATTAAGCTAACATTTTCTAGCCAAGCTTTTCACTCTCATCATCTATATACTTCATACTATGAATGGATTAACATTTTCCATCATCATAAGAGCAAAAGAGATATATTATCAATACTCCTAGAGTCCTAGTAATGCTTCAATTTGTATCATCTACTCTTTGAGAGAGTTTCTTTTTCTACAAAAATTCTATACACTTGTAAAGAGGGTGAGATATCCCTTTAGTTGCTTAGGGTCTGGTATCCCTAAGGATTGGTTCTTGAGACTCAAACACAAAGGTGAGGGATCGCAAGTGTGAGAAGTTCTATTAGATGTAAAGGTTTTTCAAGCACCTAAGTTAGAAGCTTGATGATAGTGGAAAAATCTTGAGCAAGCCGCTTGAGGACCTATCACAAGGGTGGTCGAACTAGGATAAATCACTGTTTGCAATCTCTCTAACTCTATCTCTTTACTTATTGCAAACTTATATTGTTGTCTTGCATATTTGAGAATTGCAATATCATACATTTGTTGATAGTTGTTTGAGTTTCGCTACAAACATAATTGAGCAAGCTTATATTACATCCTTAATTGATATATTCTGTTGCATAATAATGTTGATTGCATGAAAATGTAATATTTATCAAAATTAGAATAATTTCTTAAATACTCAATTCACCCCCCTTGAGTATTGGTTGCCAATACTAACACTACTATTGTTATTAAAAGGGAAAGAATGAATATTACTTTATAAATGAATATTTGCGTTGAGAATTAAATAAGATAATCTTGGTTTATTCTGAACAATTTGAATCCTAATTATATTGCTTTATTGCTCGCTTCTCTTAAATTGTAATTATTTCTTTTTTTTTTTTTTATCTTGGCGGTGCTTTAAGCATTTAAAATTATTTTTATTTAAAATCATATTTTTATTTTATTCTTATTAGGTTCCAACTTTGTTAAAGTTTGTGATTTAGTCTTAATTTTGTTTAGTTGTGATTCTTGAAATTAATGCAATTTTCTTTTTCTAGATTATTTGTACGAAGAAAATATTTTTTTTTTTGTGATGAATATGAGAGGCGATAAAAATAGAATAGATGGATTTGGATCCTCTAAAGTGAGATCTATCACTTTAGAAGGTAAAGTGAGAGATCTCATCATTAAATCATTAAAGTGAAAGTGGAACTTATTCTCACTTTAGTGACTAAAAGTTAGTTATCAAATGAATCCCCTACATAAAAGTAAAATCTTAATTAATAGAATTAATTTTATCTTTCTTTTGTGCTTATTTTTTTTTAACTCAATTTTCTATCAATTGGTTGTGCATGTAACCAAAAATGTCATTTTCCTTCAACTTCATTAATATTTATATTGGTTTTCAAGCTTCAACGACATAGATATAAATTATATACCACCACTTGATTTGAAATTATCTATATCATATTAATATTTTAGGTATGTTCTAATAATATATAAGCTCACGTTAAATAAAAAGAATCTATAATTCCTTGTCAAAATAAAATTAAAAATTACAATATGTAACGTTGTTAGTAATCAATGACTCATCTATTTAAAAATAATTGCTCCTTAATAAAAAATAATGGTCTCAAAAATTAAATTATGTATTATATAGAAAATATATTAAAATTAAATTAGAAATAACAATATAAATTTAAGATGTGTAACTCCTCAAAAAGTAGTTACTTGAATTTCGAAATGCTAAAACACTTCTTTAAATCATATTTAGCATAAAAGCGTTGTTTATTGTCAAAGGAAAAAAAATAATAAATTATGATAAAATAAAAATGCAAACTTTTAAAATCTATACTTTGTGATAAACCTCAATTTGCATAGTTGATTAAGTGAAAATAAATTCTTAGCTTTTTAACACTGCATGATTTTTTTAAATTACATATTTTTTCATGTACATTATATATATATATATATTAATTATTATGTCATTTTTAATAATTTTTTTATCTATTGTTTTTCCTTTTCTTCATTTGAAATCATCCAATATGCATTGGATGTCACAATTTATAAAAAATTATGTCATATTCTCTTTCTATAGACATTATTGAAGTTATTGGTAACGAGTGAGAGAGTCTTTAATAAATTATATATTCATTTTTTATTACTCATTTTTAACTTTAGTTATTTCAGATAAGTATATGTTTGAAATCATCCAATATGCATTAGAAGTCACAATTTAAAAAAGTTATGTCATATTTTCTTTTTACATACATTATAGAAGTCATTATTTTTTTTTTAGGTTACCTGCACTGTATCCAAGGCGTAGCCTTGACTAATCCGGGTCGACCCGGGTCACGCACCTAATTGTGGCGGGTGAGTCTCCCAACGGGGATAAGTGCGTACACAAGGTCTCGAACTGGGGTTACCAAGCCGCTTAAGTGATACCAAGCCGTTTACCACTTAGACCAACCTGCTTTCGTTATAGAAGTTATTATTGATAATGAGAGAGAGAGTCTTTAGGTGAATTATATATTAAGCTTTTTATTACTATTTTTAACCTTTATTATTTTAATTAAGTACATGTGACTACTAATATTTTTTTGAACTATTAATGTAGTTATAGTGAATGATGAATGCATATTGCATTAAATACTTCACTACAGTGAATTTTCATTGTAATAATATCGTATATATTGATATTGAATATTGAAGATTCTTGCAAGCTGCGAGTACCAAATGGTATGAATCATGAAAAAGTATGAAAGCAATCAAGAAAAAAGATACTGCCTATCTATGATAAATACTGTTCAACGAAAAAGAAAGCTGATGACCACCCACGAAGTACCCTAGAAATCAATACAAGACAACTATAGTACGCCGCACAATCTTTAATCAGAAGTTGTGTCACCCAAGTGGTGTGGTACAATAATTCAAAGCACAAAAGCAAGCCCACTGGATGCTACAACCTACAATTTCTCTCCATAATTCATATATATATATATATATGTGTGTGTATATATATATATATATATATATATATGTATATATATATATATATATAATTTGCATTTCAATTTCTATCCTATTTAATTTTCATTGCTTAAAATCCCTTTTAGTGATTCAACTCTAGAGTTGTAATTATTGATTGCATTTTCTATCATACCGTCCTCGTGGGAACGATACTTGGGTCCTAATTCCAATACTTTTTTACTTGTCGACATGGTATACTTGCCAAATATGTTTTTCTCACACTAGTCCGATGGTGGCAAGGGCGGGGAAGGTGGCTGCAGGGGGAAACAATGGCAATGTGGCAATGACAAAGACGGTAACAAGGGCGACGGTGGCAAAGGGCACGGTGGCAAGGGTGATAGTGGCTGAGGGGACGATGGCATGGTTGACGATAGCAAGAATGACAGCGATAGAGGTAGAGGAACAATGGCTGCAGGGGTGACAATGGTAGCGCAATGACAATGGGGATGGTGGCAGGGGTTTAGCTGTGGTGGGTCATGGTGCAGTGGTGGCAAGGGTGGTGGGGTGTGGGGACAACCGGTGGGTGGTGGAGTGAATGAAGAGAGTGGAGAGTGCATAGAAAATAAGAATCTCTTATTTAAAGACACAGTGAACATTATCTCGTTGGACTTTGAGCAGTTTGTGATAATTAGGTCATAAGTACTTGGGTTGTAGTATGAAACTGATGCCATTTGAAAGCTAAGACAAAATGCTTCAACTCCCATGAAGACAAGAAGACCAAACGAAGTCTTTTTGATTGTCATTATGGTTGGTGAAGTTAACGGCCAATTTCATTAGTGGGGCATTTAACTTTGGGAGGTGGAATTTTAGTGCATGGTTTTTCGTGGCTAGAGTATGTTATTGGATAATTGAAACTTTTAATTAAGTTTTTTCAAGAGAAGAAGAATGAAAAAAATTGAAGCATTCGCCCCCTATTTTGCAAGTCTTCGGCAAATGTATGTGGTTGTATGGTCTATTATCATCTTTAAAAAGTTTCAAACCGAATTGGAACTTTGAACTTAAGCAAATCAAGGTGAGATGGAGATTTGGGTTAAAGCATAAGAATGAGATGATCAATGATCTAAGGCTCGAATCAATCTTCACATACTGTGAAATGTGGCGTTGGCTAAGAATAGATGGTTGGGTTCTATCTTAAGGATTTCTAATACCTTTTTCCTACCATCTGCATGCCGGCACCCCCTATCTTCTGCATATTGTTGTGTTGGGCTATCGTTTTTCTTAGATTGGGCCTATTTGAGAGAACAAAAAATTGGATAATTGGGCCAATTTGGTGCACGTGAAGTATAATAAGGGGAAGGGTTTCATGTTGTCCTATATATATGATAGGTTGCGAGCTGTTTCCAAGAGCGAGAGAGAAAGTAAAGACTTACATAGTTTGTTTTGTGCAGGCCTGCTGGGTGTGTGTGTGAAATAGATTTTGAGTACAAGTTTTGAGAACAATTTGTTGTGGAAATATTTCTTTTAATTGGAGAAAAGTTTATGAGTGGAATATTTTCTTTGAGTGAAAAAAATTATTATTTTGAGAGATGGAGTGTATTGAGGTTTTCGGTTTGAGAGAGTTTTTTAAATTGATGATTGTACATTAATCGAAAATTTTAGTGGATTGAATTTGTGGAGTTGTAAACATCAACAATTAAGGCCAAATCATGTCAACTTTTCTGTGCTCTTTTTGCTTTGTTCCTTTGCTTTGTTTGTGTAGCCTAGGAGGAATATTATGTGTTCATGTGGCACATTTAATACGTGCTCCATGAATACTATTAACCATTAATTTTATTATATATATATATATATATATATATCTTAAATACTTTAAATTAAAATCAATTGTTAATAAAGTTTGTAAAATACGTATTAAATGTTCTCCAATAAGCGCACACTTCTCCTAGCCTAGGTGGGACTGAACATATGTTGATGTATTGCTTTATTGCTTTATCCGCTTCCTTGTGAGAATTTTCTATGATATGGAAAAGAAAAAAAAAGCATGGCAATATTAATGGTATGCGAGTATTTTTGCACATGACATCTATCTATATATATATATATATATATATATATATTATTAAAAGATAAGTCGCCTAATCCCATCACAATCATACAACAAAAATTTTCCCACCTAAAATCTGTGAAAGATCATTCTTTAGGTTCTGATCACCGAATGCCTGCATGGGTTTCTCGTTGCCGGCCTGCTTACTAAAAAAATAAACTCATTTTACCTTCAGTGAAAGTCGAACCTAAGATCTCTGCCATTAACAACAATGCCTTATCCACTAGACTAACATTACTTTTTGTAATATTTTATGCAATCATATTTATTAATATAATTTTATTATTTAATTTTTCTTTTTAAAGAAACCTTAATCTAAAGAGTCCCTAGGACTCTCCTACACTCACACTCTCATTTCATCTGAATAATGTGAGAGAGCTTTGCTGTCATTTTCCTTTTTGTTTTTTGTTGGTAAAATGTCATATATAGTGATAAACTTGCTTGTGTATTTTTTTATCATAAAAAATAATAAATAAATATTAAAATAAAATAAAATAAAATATGCAATTTTTAATTTTTCAAAAATAATCATAACAAAGTATTATTTTTGTTAATAACTTAATTTCTTAATATAATAATATTCTAAAGTAAAAAAAACTAATATATATATATATAAAGGTATTTCTTGAGAGAAGGGAGAGAGTTTAATAGTAAATATAACATTTACTATATAACAAGCAAGAATGTATAAATTCAATATAAATCAAAAAGACATTTTCAATAAAGAATTGAAACTCTAAAGTTGCAAGCTGCTGGGGTATGCCCATGAAGAAACAGATTAAAAGATAAGTCTGAGTAATGTGAATATCCTTTATGTGAGAGGAAAATGAAATTTTCATCTATTGATTTTATCATTAAGAAACCAAAGTCCATATCCCAAAAATTAAAGTTTGCTCAACTTTGTTATATATATCACCAATTCTCTTGCTTAATGTGTGATAGTAAGATCATAAACAGAATATATGACATTGGACCAACAATAAATAAATAGGAAAATGCCAGCAATACTCTCTCACATTATTTAGATGAGATGAGAGTGTAAGTGTGAGAGAGTCCTAGAGACTCTTTAGATTATGGTTTATTTAAAAAAAATTAAATAATAAAATTATATTAATAAATATGATTGCATAAAATGTTGCAAAAAGTAATGCTAGTCTAGTGGATAAAACATTGTTGTTGCTTTTGACAAAGGTCTTGGGTTCGAATCTTATTGAAGGTAAAATAAGTATATATTTTTTAGTAAACATATCAGTATTTATGAGTAAACAGGCCGGCGGCTTTGAAAATAACCTGGGCCTGGCCTATAAAAATTTGATAATATAATAAATATATTAGAAAGTGCAGCAATAAATGCAAAAAAGACAATCAACGGAATGATTTTAAAACAATAGCTACAATTAATGTTTTAGGGATTAGGGTTTAGGGTTTAGACATGGTCGTATCTTTGAATAAAAATAGAGAACAAACTATTTCCATTTTCCGTGTGAACTCAGTAATTCCAATCGTTTCTAGATCTTTGCAAAAAAAACTCCTGCCTCGTTTCAAATTTTGAATCTTTTATTTTTCCTTTTTGTTTCTTTTATACAAATGATGATCTCTAAACCAGATTTACCTTCTGAATTGTTGAAGTGCATCAACACTGCTCACCCCGGCAAATCCAACTCCTGCTCCACAACAACTAAAATGTGTAAAGAAAAAGTAAGTTTATCAACCGAAAATTTTTCTTGATGCAATAATAGTGTAGAAATAGATTAGTTCTTTCCTGTTTTCTTTAGCTCTTTCACGGTTTGCTTCCAATCCTTCTTTAATTTAGTTTTTTTATACATGTTCCTACCTATTCTTTTTCTCAATGTTTAGTGTTCAAAAACAAACTCAAACAATTGCAAATGAGAAAGAAAAAACCATGGCAACGACAAAAATTTAAGAATCAACAAGAAGATATCAACAAGAACAAGCAAGAAAACAAAATCTACAGCTAAAATGTGTAAAGAAAAAGTAATTTTATCATCCTAACATTTTTTTTTTGCAATAATAGTGTAGAAATAGATTAGCTCTTTCCTCCTTTTTTTAACTCTTTCATGGTTTGCTTCCAATCCTTCAATCTTTTATTTGGTTTGTCGATATCTGTTGTTACCTCTTCTAGATCTCATAGTTTAGTGTTCAAGAACAAACTCAAACAACTGCAAATGAGAAAGAAAAGAAAGAAAAACATTGTCACAACAACAAAAATTTAAGAATCAAGACTGAATATGAGCAACAACAACAACAAATCAACAAGAACAACAAGTGAAAAAAAAAATTATGCAACTGAAATGTGTATAGAAAAAGTAAGTTTATCTTCCTAACATTTTTTTATACAATAATAGTGCACAAATAGATTAGCTCTTTCTTGATTCGCTTAGCTCTTTCATGGTTTGCTTCCAATCCTTCAATCTTTAATTGGTTTTCTCATATCTATTCCTACCTCTTCTGGATCTCAATTTTAGAGTTCAGCAACAAATTGAAACAACTAAAAATGAGAAAGAAAAAAACCCATGTAGCAACAAAAATTTAAGAATCAAAGGTTGAATATCAGCAAGAAGAATAACCCAACAAGAACAACAAGCAAGAAAACAGAATCTGCAGCTAAAATGTGTAAAGAAAAAGTATGTTGAAGCACAGACACAAAGACAACAGAGTGCATTTCTTTGTTCCTCAATCAATTTAAAAATATGACTAACTTCATTGAGTTAAATGCTATAAAAGGATATGTATATATGTGTGTGCGCGCGCTCGTGTATGAGCTCAAAGCCATGCACTCAGCAAGGGAGCCAAAGAAACGATTCAAGAGTTCAAGATACAACTACCAGAGAACCAACTAGCACAACACAATGCTGAGGTACTATCTATTTTTCTTAATGTTTAGAATCGTAATCTCTCAAATCTTAAGCCATATTTTAGTCATTAAATCATTTTACCCATTGATTAAACTAGGGTTGTCAAAATAAGATTGGCCCGCAAGCTCGACCCTTTTATCCGGTTAAATGGACGGACCAAATGTATAAAATCTAGCTCACAAATAGCAAAAGCCCGTTAAGACCCGACCTGTTTAACTTGCAAGCCAAATGGGCCCGTTTAGTGTTAACATAGACATAACCTGCAGACTAACCCTTTTACCCGCATTAAATGGACAGATCAAACATATAAAAATTGGCCCGCGAATAGTACAAGTCCATTAAGTCCCATCCCGTTTGACAACCCTAGATTAAATTGCTTTCATGTTTACTTTCTCATCTATTCTAGAATCATTTTTTCTAATCTCGTTAATTTCTATGATGCTAGCAATGACATCGAAATATGATCTCACCTCTAAAGCTAAAGTCATTTTTTCTCCCAACCTTGAAGTTGTGATTCATTTGGTAGAAAATAAGTAAAAAATAAACAAAAAATCCATCTATCATCCATGTTTGGTGATATACACAATATTGAGGTAGCTTTTCTTCTTCGGAGCATGTTCAAGGAACTTAGCCACAAAAGCAACTAACTACTTGTTAAAGCACTCCGTTGTCTACCTCCTTGAGATCATTGAAGAATATAAAAAATTAAGAATGAAGCCAAAAACAAATTATTAGAAAACGATCGTGAGAAAAAAATGTCCAAACATCAGTGTACAAGAATCCATATATAGGACAACCTCACAAAAAATGAAATAAGAACATCAGTGCTTCAAAAGGATGTAAAGTGTGAAGGGATAGCAAAACCAATTCTCATACATGAAGTATTTTATAGAGGACATTATTTATCAAAATATTAAATCAACTCAAACCATTGAAGATGTTGAATATGGTAACAAAAACCAAAATCGGTCGCACCTTGGGGGTGTTGCTCAAAAAGCTTTGAAGTTGAGACAAAGAGGAGTTCAACAAAGACAACCTAGCAGCCAAAGCTTCCTCAAAAGAAATAGAACCACCCATTGATCTACCAAAAGTTCAACACTTAAATCAGATATAAAAAAAAAAAAAAGAAACAAAAAAAATCCTTTTACAATTAATACAGAGTAAAGAGGATTGGAGTTCACTACATTGTCCACTGATACTAATATTATAAAACTAATCTTATACAGTTTTACTCAATCTATAATTTTTATCATTTATTTTATATTTTGAAATCATTTTGTGTCACATTAATTAAATAACATCTTATGCAGTTCAAAATGTTGAAAGCCTTTTATTTTGTAAAATAAATAGTGTAACTATTAGATTACGATAACCAAAGGCTCCAACAACATAGAAGGAATCCAGCAATCTTTGTAACATGATTATCGAAAAGCATTATGTTACTAGACTTGATGCAACAATGGGTAATATGAATATCTGCCTTTTCATGCAGATGACAGAAACTGATCAGGCTGTGCACCCTTCACACCTTCATAAACCAAATGATAAATCAAACTTCAATAGAAAAAAGTTTATTGTTAAAATGCAGAGAAAGAAACTAATTATAGTGAAAATAGGACAAGAAATGCTTTAAAACCAAACAAATAAGGGAGAAAACTTGATAAATAGACAAAATATGACATAAACGAAAGGTTTGAACTTAGTTGAAGCTTTGGACTTTCAAATGAGTTTATCAAGGAAGAAACTATATGTCTATTTGGTGATTTAAGAATTGGGGAAAAAAATTTTACAAGAAAATAAAACACCTACGAAAGTCTGAGGATAATTGGGAAGAAGCATAAGGGATATGGAATAACTTCTCTATACCTCAAATTTCTAATTAAGTTATAATTCCGATTTGAAATGGGATTTCCATTTGATTCAGGCCAAATCTTAATGAAGGATAACTCATCAATTTGCCAGCAATTTGAGGACAACCTGATATGAACCTCCAGAGGAATTGACACAATCTTCACGGCGTAGGCAAAACAAGAAGGGAATTCAAACAAAACGGAGAATTGAAAAGAGGGATATGAGCAAACACTCCAAATTTGGGAACGGAAAATTGGGAGTGATTGACCCTAAGTTTGTGGAGTTCAATGACCTAACAATTGTAAGTAGCCAACCAATGTTAAAGGGAAACATGACCTGCTAATTAGACGATTGTCCAACCACGAACACAGTTAAACCAAACCACACAACAACGCACCTGGGTTGAAGCACGAATTGGGGGCTTTTGGCAGTTTGAATCACCAAACTTATAAAGAAGATTGACAAGACAAGGTCTCACAAGAGCAAAAGAAGATATAAAAACTCTCACAATGGGAGAAAGAATTCTGAAAATTCAGATTGTATTCACTCCAAGGATGCCTTCTAAATTACAAAGTTCTCCTATTTATAGGACTTATTAGAACTCTTTCAAATCACATCTATTAAAAAATTTATTGATCACTATTTACATTGATTATCCACTATAAGGAAATAAAAGAACTAAGTCATGTGCATTGTGTGAGGTTCAATACTCCACAACGTAGCTGGGAAGCTACACGTCATAAAAGGAAAACAAAAATACATATTTTACCTTATTTGAATCAAGAAGCTGCTAGTCAAAATGCTGAAACATGTCCCTAATGAACAAGATATTATATTGACGTATATTAACATATATGCCTCGCAACTCGCAAGTCGAAAAGAATGTGTTACACGAATATACGGTACAACAACAAAAAATCAGCTTAAGTTTACAAAATCAATTAATCACAATCAATAAATGAAGTAGAAGCTAGAATGATTACTAGGGATTGTAGTGATATTGTCTCTATTACCGTTATTGTGAACATAGTGACAATTAAAAGAGAGTGAAAAAATAGGTTAAGTGTCAACTTTGTCTTTGAAAAATATCTTGGTACTTAAAGTGATCCTTGAAAAAAAAAATAAAGTGTCAACTTAGTCTATGAAAGTGCCAACTTAATCCCTGAAATTTTAAAACATTGCCGTTATTAGTCCCTGGAATTTCAAAAAAATTGCTAACAAATGGACTAATAGGGTCAACATTGTAAAATTTCAGAAATTAAATTAACATTTTATTTTTTATAGGGACCACTTAAGGCGTCAAAACATTTTCAGGGACTAAATTTGACACTTAACCATGAAAAAAAATTAAGTTATCTTAAGATGGACGTAGATAAGAAAAAAGAGAGTGAAATTGATTAAAAAAATTTAGAGTTATCATCTACTAGAAGTTGTCCTCTCTTTTTATGGCAGGTAGGTTGACGCTTTGTGAGTCTGTGATTGAAGCTAGCCCCTCCTTTATTATGCAGACTTGTTTCCTCCCGGTAAAAGTTTGTGACTTCATTGATAGATCTGCTAGAAATTTCCTTTGGGGTTCTATTGATGGTAGTAGACGGATAAGCCTGGCCTCTTGGAACTCTATCTGCAGGCCGAAGATAGATGGCGGGCTTGGTCTCCGTCAAGCTAGGTTGTCAAATATATCCTTCTAGACAAAACTTGGTTGGGGTCTTATTGCTAATAAGGATACTCTATGGGTACAGTTTTTGAGGGGTAAATATAAATGTGTGGAGGCTACCATACCTGAGGTCAAGCCGAAGACAAACCAATCGAATGCGTGGAAAGGTATAACGAAAGCCTGGTAGCATGTCCATGATAACATCATTTGGCGAGTGGGCAATGGGAACACTATCAGATTTTGAAAAGATCATTGGATCCCTGGTTATACACCTCTGGAGGCATACGCTTTAGTTTCCCTACCACAGTCTGACCTTCATCTCACTATTGCCCGCTTTGTGGACGATGAGGGTAATTGGGATTGGGCTCGCATTTCTCCTATCTTACCTGGTAATATCTGTAATCTGATGATAGCAATCCATCCCCCTTCCCCTAGCCTAGGCGACAATTATGTTGCCTGGGCTCCTGGCCATGATGGCTCATTCTCTATTAAATCTGCTTATTCTATTTTATTGGGTGAGGATTCTATGCACATCAGAGACCCCTTTTCAAGCTTATTTGGAAGTGAAATGGAGTGGAGCGGGTTAAAGCCTTTCTTTACCTGGTGTCTAGAGAAGCGTTACTGACAAATGCGAATCGGGTTATTCGCTATCTTTCCTAGGACAGCTCTTGTCCTCGATGCTCTAATCATACTACGGAGACCATTTTGCATGCCCTTCGAGATTGTGAGGTAGTATCGAGGTTTTAGAAGAGGCTATTGCATCCCACCCGCTGGCTTAATTTTTTCGAAGCACCTCTTCACACATGGCTTTCAGAAAATTTGAAGCAAGGTCATCATTTTGGTTGGTATGGTGACCAGGAATGGCGCTCAGTTTTGGCTTGGCCCTCCATTATCTCTGGTATGTCCAAAATAACTTTATCTTTAATAATTCTTCCCCTAGGACTGGTGATCTTTGGTTCACCTTTGAATTGAAGCTCAAACACTACTCTCCCCCAGTCCATATATACCTTTCTTCTACCTCTTCTAATTCATAGGATCACCTGGTCTGTTGGCATTTTCCTTCACCTGAGTGGGTGGTAGCGAATTGTGATGGATCTGTGCTTAATTCTGGCAGTGCAGGCTGCGGGGGTCTGATCAGAGATGAATCAGGGAGTTTTGTTACAGGTTTTTTT
>QANU01028603.1:112404-124718 GCA_003254905.1 Nissolia schottii | reverse complement strand
TCTCGCATTTCCCATTTCAAAAAAAAGATCTAGATGTGGGATTGTAAAACTTATACCTGCGAGAGCGTTCTGCATAACCAACAAAATAACAATTAACCGTTCTTGCATCCAGTTTTCTTTCATGTGGCCTATAAGGTCGTTCCTCAGCTGGACAACCCCAAATGTGCAAGTGCTTTATGCTAGGCTTTTTGCCAGTCCATAGCTCATAAGGGGTTATGGTTATTGCTTTGCTTGGTACCTGATTAAGGATATAAACTGCGGTCTTTAAAGCTTCTCCCCAAGGTGACTCTGGCAATAAAGAATGACTAATCATACTCCTTACCATATCCTTAAGAGTTCAGTTTCGTCGTTTTGCAACACCATTCATGCTGGGTTTGCCCGGCATAGTGTATTGCGGAACGATTCCACATTCATTGAGGAAAAGAGCAAAGGATCCCAGACGTTGTTCTCCTGATCCATCATATCTGTCGTAGTGTTCACCATCACGATCAGATTTGACAGCCTTAATTTTCTTTCCAAGTTGAAGTTCTACTTCAGCCTTGAAAGACTTAAAAAACGTCTAGGGATTGAGACTTATCTCCACAGATTCTATCCAAGCCTTAAAACTCGTCCCATTCAGCATTGGGATATTGTTCACTTGAGCAGAAATATTCACAGCACTGACAATAGAAACTGAATCAAGAACAAAAGCAACAAAACATATTCACATAAATTAAGCATGTCATTAAAAATAAGACATGAGCAATTCTTTAGAATTGGGAATCCTTCACAAGATACCTAGTACAACATTAATTCCTCGTCTTTGGACAGAGAAATTAACTGTAAGTGGTACTCTTAATCCATTACAAGATACCTAGCACAACATTAATTCTCGTCTTTGGACAGAGAAATTAACTGTAAGTGGTACTCTTAATCCATCACAAGATACCTAGCACAACATTAATTCCTCGTCTTTGGACATAGAAATTAACTGTAATTGGTACTCTTAACGTAATGATCAAATGTTGACAATAAATTCTGTCAAACAACAGCCTTTCTTTGGACCGACTATTGTTCACATGAAAAAAATACTTTATAATTGTCACACATTCATCATCACAGGTATGTCATTATTTGGTCAAACTGTGTCTTCCTTTGGGCCGAGCACAATTCACATAAATAACTTCATACAATCATCCATATAATTTTAATTAAGCTAATTTACATAACAGAGGTTACTTTGGCAACATGCTATCTCAATCAACTCAATTAAAAAATTATTAGAATAAAAAAAAATCATGAAAATACCATTAAATATGGATCTCATGATTATCACAAGTGTTGATATAATTCGGTCAAACATTGATCTTCCTTTGGGCTGACCAATATTCACATGAATCACACAATCACTGTTTCCTTATGTTTCAAAACAAACCGACTTTAACCATAGAGGCTACTTTGGTAACATATTGTCTCAGTCAATTTATCTCGAAACTAATTTCTTTATAAATAATTGAATCCATATCACACAAGAGGATTCAAAGTATCATAAAAGGTTGTCAAAATATCCTGTCAAACATTTAGCCTTTATTTGGATTGACTAAATATTCACATGGAAACATGAGAATTTGCAACCTATTTATTACCACATATTTTCTATAAATTGGCCAAACAATAATCTTCCTTTGGGCCGATTAATGCTCGCATAATTAATAGAAAATGAGTTAAATGTTTAATGTTCATTATTTGGCCAAATAATAAACTTCCTTTGGGCCGATTATTATTCGCATAAATAACAAACATTAATTAATCCTTTCGGTTACCCAAATTACCTCAAGGTTAAATGGTCAAATATTTCCGAGCTCTTTAAATTAATCACCTTTTAAATCAATAGTGCTAGTCACAGACTAAACCATAATGTCTGATGTCGGCGTCAATTGATTTTATTAGCTCATATAATATTTGAATTTTTCCAAAACAAAAACAGGGCTCATCCATATTCAAAACAAAACCAAATGTTTTGACAAAACAGAAAGGAAAGTGGCCCATTCCGCAAAACAACAAAGTCATAGGCAGAAAACATAATGACCCATTGTCCTTTATCAGCCCAATCCGAAACCAATGCCCATTTAGTCTTCCTTAGTAAATGGAAACATTGCTATAATTCTATGGGAGAAAAATTACCTTCTTGTTAGAAAAGGCCCGTTTTATATGAAAAAATAAAATTTTCAACCAGCCAATTTAATCCAAAACAAAACCGGCCCATATAACTAACCTTCATCAAATCAAAATTTCATGGCACATATTGGCCCAATCCAAATTTTTAACAAAATTATCCAGAAGAAATAGGCCCATCAAACAAAAATTATAATGCAAACAAAATTAGGCCATCATGCAAAATAAATAAAACTGTTTGAACACAAGCCCATGTATACACATTCCTGTTTAGACCTAGAGAAAACTTTTGCAAAACCAAATCGGGCCCAGTTTCTTCAAAACAAAACACAATTTTCGTTTGAACCCTAAAAGAGACAAAATAACATAAAGAAACAGGCCATAAGGCCCATTAGTTTTAAAACAGCAATTGTTTTATCAAACCAAAAAGAGAGACAGCAGCCACTTTAGAAGTTACGGACATAAGGTCCATTAGTTTTAAAAGTAAATTGTTTTATAAGGAGCCAGCAGCCACTTTAGGCTTTAGGCAAGTTGCCCACAGGCCCATTACTTTTAAAATAGAAAATTGCTTTATTAAACAAATAAGAAGCCAGCAGCCACCACTCTTCTGCAATTGCAGAAGCACAAACGCGGATGGCTCCCGCAAGTCACGGCGGCTTTCCTGCAGGACCAAGCCGTGGCAGCAACCGAATGCCACCGACACCAGAGCCACCGCGACGGCAAAACGCCATGGTCGTGCCATCACCGCACAAAGCCATCACCGCACAAGGCCATGGTTCTTTCTTTATTATTTTCAGCGTCCATGGCTGAATCCATGGTTCATTAACCATGATATTTTATAATTATGTAAATTGCTTATGTTATGAAAACCTTGTGTCTACAAAAAATTGTTTGGATTTGCTGTATCCGTAATTGAATAATTGTATTACAATTACAAAATAGCTTGCACATGCTGAACTCAAATTTTAGGGTTCAACAACTGAATCCAATTCCCAAATTCAAGGGTTCAGGGTTCACAGGATTGGAAAAATTGAATAAATTGTTAAACAATTAATTAACAACACTTATAACTATAATAATGCAGCGGAAACTTAGAATAACAAATTTCAATTTTCCAAATTATCCAAAGGAAAGCACAAATCCTAATAATCTGGCAATGATGAGTGGCTCTGATACCACTTGTTAGAGTTTCACAATTACATCACGTCAGATTACTAAGGATAAAGGGATTGCATAAATACCTCAATCCATAGTTTAGCGATAGGAATCCTTGGCGCAACTGATCACGAACGAGCCGGTGGTTCTATGGCCTTCCTCAACCAAACCTCTTTAGTTCCTTAATGGGACTTTCTGTTTCTCTTCTAGATGGGGAGAAGTGAAACGTTTTCCGATTTGGTGTCTTGGGGACCATAACCGTTCCTCATGTATTTAAGCTCACCAGGGTTCCCATTATCCCCTGATGGGCCAATACTGGTGGTATCTACCCATTTGGGCCCACATTCGCTTTTCTTTAAGTCTAAAAGGCTTTTAACCAAATAATTAGATCACCGAAATATGCCATATATGATAAATAGCTAATATAATCGTTAACGAATATGAGCCCACAAATATTGGAAGTATAAATTTCCAACATATATGTGTATAGAGAATGGTCAATTTCATTTGGATTAAAATGTGTATGAACCCTAAATGTGAATTTGGGAATTTTATTTTAATACCATGGCTATATTTATATTTACAAAATTAAAGTTTTTTTTAAAGACATAAAGTTTTTATACCACCTATTGATTGTTCCTTCTGGTTTCGTTTTACATATATATTTATGCAATTCGATTCCTGCAACTTTCATTAACCATGAAATCTAGGGATAGCACATATCATTGGCGAGCCATGGATAAAGCTCCGAAACAGTAACCCACCTTCACCCTCAGCCTCCTCCACGGCCGACGCTTGCGGCGGTGGTTGCTGCTGCGCGTGCGTGGCTGGCGGCAGTTGCTGCTGCTTGCGTGTGGTGTTAGTGCTGCGGCTTGCTGCCGTGATGCGCGCACGGATTGCTGCCGTGATTCGCGGCAGCCACCACTGTAGTCGCGGATGCCATTGCTGAATCACATGATTTCCGTGATTTGATACTGCAATTGAAGAGGAAAGGGATTGTTGTTTTGGGTTTTATTGTTAAAAACCTGAATTGGGCTTTCCTTGGGTGAAAGTTTTTATTGGCTAACCATGATATGAGTTGCAGGTTTATTTATTTATAATTTTGGGCAATTTATTATTATTTGCCTTGATTTGGTGAAAGTTAGCTATAAGGGCTATTTTTGTTCTAGATTAAATTGGCTGGTTGAAAATTTATTTTTTCATACAAAATGGGCCCGTTTTCAAACAAAGTTTTATTTGAAATCAGATTGGGCCTAAACATTTTGGTGGAACGGATTCAGAATTAATATGGGACTCTCTTTGTAAAATATATGGATTTCGTTCATTATACTATGTATGAATGTATGCATACATGAATCTAATGTCACTAATACTTTGACATGAGATTATCATAATATATGTGTTTATCTCAAGCAATGTGTTTATTCAGTTATTTGAATATTATATGTGTATATATTTGTACTTGTTGCACTTGACCTTGAGAATTATTATTGTTGATTATATTGTGCAATATTTCTTTGAGAAATTATGATATGGTATATCTTGATAAATATGGTTGGATATTTTGCATGGTTGAGAGCTCGCCTTCGCGAGACGAACTGTAGTAAAATATTTTTTGGAAAAGACTGTTGGATATCTTACATAATTGTGAACTCGCCTTCGCGGGTGGATTATGTTAGGACATCATTCTATTGTTGCATTAAGATTTATATTAATGAAAATCTTACCTTTCGGTTCGTTTTTGTTGATATAACTCTTGATGAATGATAAGTTACATCCTTAAGGTTTTCAGTATCCTCTCGATATTAGCCTTGAGGATGTAATATTGTATTGACACCCCAATAAATTTTGTGGGTTAATATGACATTATTCTATTGCATACTGTTGTTTCTATTGTTGCACTAAGATTTATATTAATAATAAACTTACCCTTCGATTTGTTTTTGTTAATATAATTCTTGGTGAATGATTAATTATATCCCTAAAGTTTTCAGTATCCTCTCGGTATTAGCTTTAAGGATATAATGCTATGGTTGAAAGCTCAACATTCTCTGTGGGAATAAAAATTTGATATTATTGTTTATATTGTTTGATTCCCATAGGTATAAAAGCCAAATTAACTTCATGTTGTGGCTGTGTTGTGAGATTGGGTGTCTGATATGAACTGGGAAATCATCTTTACTTATGCATGAACCCTACAAAATCTCAATTTGTGTACCTTTTATTTTTGGTTACCTGGATTAATTGACATGGAATTCGTATAAAGATAATTGTTTTGAGAACAATTTTTTGTAGAAAGTTCCAATAACCCAACCTTGCTATTGTTCAAAAGAATGGTAACCTGCCATTTGCTAAGCTTTGCTAACATACATTTTTTATAATTGTGTGCTTGCCTTCACGAGACCAATTATAATCAAATGTAATTTTGTAATTAAAAAAAATTATTTGAGATATTGTGATTTAGTTTGTCTCATGTTCCAAGTTCTAAAATAATATTTTGTTTAACTTTTATTTACTTTGGTGTTTTGGAACTATTTGTTTTTGAGTTTTCAAATTTAATAATGTTATAAAATTATGAGATATCTTATTGTATTTCGAGTTGGAAAATATTTTGTTGAAATTTATGGCAATTTTTGTTGTATCTCATAATTTGTCTATTATCAGATTTTATGATTTATAAGAACCAGAATAATTTTGATTCTTATTTGCAAATATAAAATTGTATATCGAATTTCTTGTTTCTTGAGATATTGCAATTTCAAAAATGCTACATGTACACCCAATTTCATACACCCATACATACACCATTAATAATGTACAAACTTTATTCTCACTAGTGCACAAACATTACAAACTTGTAAATGATACTCTCAATTATATTTAATTAAGTGCACAAACATTACATGAGTTAAAACACAAACTTTATATATATAAATACGAGGTGTATGTATGGTGTATGATTTTTGGTGTACGTGTAGCAAAACTGTTGCAATTTTGGGTTTAGTGCAATGTTGGTTTACAAGTTGTGGTGTGTGTGTGTACATATATATGTGTGTAACATGACAACTTTATACACTCTCATGTTAATCTGAAATAGTACTTTTTAACATGTGGATATTATGATTTATGCAATTCAAGTGGGAGAATATTGAATTANGATATATATATATATATATAACACTTTGACAATTGTAATAAAATACTATTTACAATAATTGTGAAATTATTTATGCTTCCGCTGCTTATAGTAAAATTCTGTTGTCGTCAAAGTGCTATTCTTTTTGGGTAAAATATTATTTTTCATGGAGACATTATTTTAATTTTGACAACATCTCTATGCTTTGTTTGATCAGCCACATTGTGTTTTTTAAGGAACTTTGTTCACTAATTATCATTTAATAAATAATGTTGTATGCTCCTTTTTGGCTGAGTGTTTATCCACTATAAATATTTCAATTTTGTTATTGTGTGATATTGAGAATTGTATTAGGATAATGCTTGTGAGAAGACTCTGCACATGCACTATAATATTGATATTTCCTAAAGGAATTACATTGCATGAAAGAGCTTCATTGAGAATTTGGCATGAAATATTGTTATTATTATTATTTTAATGGATTGTGACTATTGTTGGATTGTGTAAATAATGGGCATACCCTTCGATGTAACATTATTTGACATAATCATAATGTGATAGAGAAAAATAATTAAATTATATTTTATATATACTGTAAGTAATTTTTCAGTATTAGTATTATTATTTTTCTCTATGAAGTGGGAGACTTGTATATTGTGGTTCAGGACTCTTCGGTATATTGTATATTATTATTATTGTTCTGTAAGTTTGTTGTGACCTCATATTATTGTGAATGCCATTTAAGCCTACCCAGCTTAATTATTGACAAATTTTGTGTAATGGCATATAATTGAGACATATTTGACTCAGTCTCAATATTTATTCTGAGATATCTTGTTGCATCTCAAAAAGGCATATGGGGCGTATGCAACTCATTGTTGAGCATGTAACCCGTATGGGTACAATGAGATTTTTTGATATATAGGTTTAGTGGGAGTTTTATCCCATATGTAATTTTCTTTTGGACCTCATGTGTTACATTGTCGTTTTATTGAAACGTTTGACAATAATTATTGACTAATGTGACGACAATTATCTTGCATTGCCATTTTTGTTTATTGTGATTTGCGCAATTGAAATTATTTATATTATTGTTGTATAATGGCATAATACTGAGACATTTTGGACCCAGTCTCATGTTATTATTGTAACGAGATTGTCTTTCATTCTCATATAGCATCTTGGGCAGATGATTGGGACAAATATTTTTCACGTTCATAAAGGTCACTGAAGTGTAGTGGTTTTTTTATTTCTGTATGATATCATTGCTTCTTCGAGTGTGATTTTCTGCAGTAATGGAATACTTATACATTTCATTTTGGATCTTGTGGTTAAGAACGATGTGTTATTCTGATATTTATTGTTGTCACATAGTGTAAGTTGATCTGGATTAATGTTTATTTTGTAATCTAATTTATGTTGTCCAAGTGGGAGAATGTTGGAATAATTATAATAATTATTTTATGGACATGCATAAATTAGTGTTTTGTCCAGATTAAATTGATCACCAGAATAATGTATACATGTGTTTGGACTAGCTGATGATAGGTGGGCTATGTCCATCATTACCTAATGTATGGAAGAGTCCCTTCGCCTACCCTGTGTCAGTTTTTATTCTCCCTATTCAGAATAAATAAATGTTTACTCCTGTCTTGAGAAACCTGACACAAAGCATAGGGAGAACCTCTTCCTCTTCTCTCTCTCTCTCTCTGTTTCTTTTTCCCTTCCATTCTCTCATCTGCAGGGATCAGAGAAGAATGGCTACTACTCCTTCAATTCCAGGTATAAAAATTCTCTTCTCTATCACTTATCAATTATTTATATTTTACATGCTATGATTAGAAGAAATTATTATATTATTTCAATTAGTATCAGAGCCTTGTTTCATTCTGATTATGGCTGTGAAATTAAAATTGATAACCCGACTCTAGATAACCTGAAGTCCGAAACCTTAGCCACCCATTTTTCATTCAACAAGATATTTGTGCTATTGACCTCACGGTGAATGATCATGTGCTTCGCGCTTGTATGGAGGTAATGCAGCCCATGGGTAGCACCTATGCACAGCTTGACCCTCTGCTTCCACGTGAGGGGAGGGTTGTCAGTGTTGTAGAGATGGTCGCGCAATGTTCCACGTGTCATGTAATCGTAAACCAGCATAATCTCGTCTCTCTCGTAGCAATAACCGATGAGGGACACATCCCATTGCATCTGCATCTGCGTTGCCTTAGCAAGCCTGTGTCAACAGGAGCAGGGAGCTCCCTCCCTGCAACGTTGAAGCGGTATGTTGTCTCAGAAAAATGCTCCATGTACACCCATAATTACCATACATCCGTATATACACCACTCTTTTATACGATTTTATATGCAATTAATGATAATTATACGTATACCGTATAATTATACACAACGCGCGCTCCCCAATCCCAAACTCATTCTCGTCATCATTTTCACTCATCGTCTTCAACCTCTCATCCTTATTCTGTTATGTTTGTCTTCGTCATCATCGTCATCGTCATCCTTTGTCATTCTCTCATCCTCCAATTATCGTTATCCATTCTTTGATTATCATTATTATCATCCTTTCTTTGATTATCATCTCATCACTGTCATTCAATTTTCTATTATGTTTATCATCATCATCATCATCATCATAGTTTTCACGATTTTTTTCTTTGATTTCCATAGAGATTTTTGTTCTTTGACGTCTTTGTAAAATTCTAATGTACTGAAGCTTCATATTTTCTAATGCTCATTCATTACTAACATACATATGATAGAAAATTGAATGTGCAAACTTTAAATGGGAATAAGTGCAAACATTAAATAGACGTATGTGCAAACATTATCTACAGGTCACAAGTTTTATTTTTGTTAAGGAAGAGGATATGCATTTTAGCATATTCTCAACCTTTCAACAATTGATGCATAAATATTATAAATATTTTGACACAATTTTTTACATATTGCCATGAATAAACATTAGATGGTGTGATATAAGCATTATGTGTTTGTCACAAATGCATAAAAAAACAGAATTTGATGTATTGTAGAATTGTGCAAACTTTAAATGGGCATATGTGCAAACATTAAATGGAGGTATGTGCAAACATTATCCACAGGTCACAGGTTTTGTCTTTGTTGAGGAAGAGTATGTGCATTTTGGCACATTTTTAACCTTTCAACAATTAATGCATAAATATTATAAATATTTTGACACAATTTTTTACATATTGCCATGAATAAAGATTAGATGGTGTGATATAAGCATTATGTGTTTGTCAGAAATGCATAAAAATGCAAAATTTGATGTATGGTAGAATTGTGCAAATTTTAAATGGGCATATATGCAAACATTAAATCGACGTCTGTGCAAACATTATCCACAGGTCACAAGTTTTATCTTTGTCGAGGAAGAGGATATTCATTTTGGCACATTCTCAATCTTTCAACACCTAATGCATTAATATTATAAACATTTTGACACAATTTTTTACATATTGTCATGAATAGACATTAGATTGTGTTATATAAGCATTATGTTTTTGTCACAAATGCATAAAAATGCAGAATTTGATGTATTGTAGAATTGTGCAAACTTTTAATGGGCATAAATGCAAACATTAAATGGGCGTATGTGCAAACATTATCCACATGTCACATGTTTTGTCTTTGTTGAGGAAGATGATGTGCATTTTGGCATATTCTCAACCTTTCAACAATTAATGCATAAATATTATAAATATTTTGACACAAGTTTTTACATATTGCAATGAATAAACATTAGATGGTATAATATAAACATTATGTGTTTGCCACAAATGCATAAAAATGCAGAATTTGATGTATTGTAGAATTGTTCAAACTTTAAATGGGCATATGTGCAAACATTAAATGAGCTTATGTGCAAACATTATCCACAAGTCACAGGTTTTGTTTACATCACTGTGATTTTACTCAAATAAAAATAAATCTTGACTTTAAAATTAACAAGCATAGGTCATGTATATCTTGTTCTTTTCCTTCCTCCTTTTAATTATGCTTTGGTTTTTTTTTAAACTTCTTTCTTTCTTATTTAAAAGATGATAACAAGCAGCAACATCTTCAATCACTCATCTCTCTAACAAATCCCAGATCTTGGGCATGAGATCGCAGAGAACGACGAAATCGAAGAGAATGAAGAGGGTGAAGAGAGCGAAGAGCAATGAACAGTGAAATTTTTCGAGAAAGAGAATGAAGATAAGGAACGTGGGTTCACGCGGGTGTTGGTGAGAGTGGGAGAAAGAGTGGATGAAGCGGTTATTTTAGGGGGTCAGTGTATTCTAATACGAGTGTATATATGGTGTATAAGATATGGGTGTACATGTAGCATAACTGATTGTCTCAAGCGCTGAGTTGTTCTCCAATTAGAGTTTACATCGATAATAATAAAATGGTGATTTTTCAAATACCTCATGGAGTAAATATTTCATGTTACTTAATTTATTCATTTTTAATCAATTTTTATAATTAAATTTATCAAATTTTATTATCATTTCATGATCTAATATAGCATATAAAAAGATAAAATGATCTAATGTGATAAATTAATATTTTAAATGCAATATTTGTAGAAAGGTGTATCGTAAGGTCAAATGATATGCAAATTTTTAAACCTCTTATAAATTGGCTCTTTCAGTTATTTGATTAATAAAATATTTATACAATCATATAGAACATGAAATGATAACAAAATTTGATAAATTTAATTATAAAAATTATTAAAAATTGATGAATTAAATAACATAAAATATTTATCTAAAGAGATAGTTGAACAACCACCTAAAAAAATGAGTCATGTTACACGTACACTAAAAAATATATATCATACATATACCCTATACTTATATACATAAAGTTTGTGTTTTAATGTCGTTTGTGCACTTAATTAAGTATAATTGAGAATATCATCTATAAATTTGTACACTCATTAGAATTAAGTTTGTGTATTATTAATGGTATATGTATGAATGTATAAAATTGGGTGTACATATAATATTTTTGTAAAAAAATTTATACATATAAACTCAAGCAAATTATCCATATCTCGGTGAACTAGACCACTGCCCGTGACTCTCAAAACTATTTTTGTAAACCGTACACAATACTTGACCATATCTGTCTTTTCCAAATTAATAACGAAAAATGTATTTGCTGTAATAAAAAGTGAAAATTGATAAAAGTGCCAGCTGCCGACAGTACGGGTGATTTTACCTCTACTTTATGTGTGAAAATATCCGTCCAGATTTTTGTAGCGAGAGATTAATTCTTGATTGAATATAATTATATGAGTAATATTTAGATATATTTACAATAAAAATAAGTTTTATCAGATTTATTTAAAGAGAACTCACGCTTATTTCTAAGTTTTACTAATTATATTATGGGTGTGGGTAGGAGATTTGGATCTATAAACTGTACAAGGAGCAAAGAGATGAAGAAGTAAGCAAATAAAAGCATCAATCAACCGCATCTATCATGTGACATGGGTGACTATTATCAATCTTCTTACACGCACAGCTCTGCTTTAGCATTGCAGCATCTCACGAGAATGGCACCAATAAGTTGTTCGTCACTTTTATTCATCTTTTGTCAGATAGGTTTGCTTTTACATTTTTCCTTATTTAAAATATAACAAATAATATAAATAATGATGATGATGAAAAAAGGAGGAAAAAAACAAGAGTCTCAAAGGTTAACATTTGAATAAACTCGATAAAGACACCACAAACACTTCTTTTATTTATAGTAGAAGTAGGCATATACGCAGATTTATTCAATTCATATAACGGTAACTAATTACACAGACATTGACAACCATGGAAGGAAG
>QANU01028603.1:0-111365 GCA_003254905.1 Nissolia schottii | reverse complement strand
AAAAAAAAAGGATAAAAAATGGTACTATGGGGCTGTAAGATAGAAAGAGGATAAACGAAATCTGATATGGGACATATAACGATGAGAAACGATAGAGGACGTGTTGGAGAAGAGATACGACGTGAGCGGACATGAGGGAGGACGTGAACGTCATTTGGGGAGGCGGTTGAAGGACATGGCGGAGGACTTGAGCGGATGTTGACGCCATCAAGGGCAGCGTAAATGCGTGGACACAGCGACGTCGAGTTTGAGGAAAGAAAGAACTGGGATCGAGAAAAGAAAGAGAGAAGGGCGTGAGAAATTGGAGAGAGAAAATACATATTGAAATATATTTAATAGGAGAAAGAAATACAAATCTTAGGTGTAAAAGGTTGGTAGACTATATGATAATACTAAATTTGGTGTACACCTAGATTTTTTGTTTTGAAAAAGTCAAATTTTGATATTTATGTCACAAATCAGATTTTTTTTATGGCATCAGTATGGAAATTCTTAACCAATTTAGCATAAGTGAGATTAAAGAACAAGCAAATTTAAGTTATTACTCTATTTATTTGGGCAATTTTTGTTGTCATTTTTAACAATAGTAGTGTAAACTAAATTAACCTTACATAATTAATATTATAGTTATTAGTTGTTATTGAAAGAATGAAAGATAACAAGAGTATAAGTAGAAAAAATTATTTAATATTTTTTTAATCTAATCAAATAAAAAATAATCTAGAACAAATTTTTGGATAAAAAATAAGAAAAAAAACAATTAACTCCCTTGTATTATATGTGATGAGCATTTTACACTTGAACATATAAAAATGTGCAAATAAATCTGTAACTTTTTGCAAGNATCTAATCAAATAAAAAATAATCTAGAACAAATTTTTGGATAAAAAATAAGAAAAAAACAATTAACTCCCTTGTATTATATGTGATGAGCATTTTACACCTGAACATATAAAAATGTGCAAATAACTCTCTAACTTTTTGGAAGAATGCAATTTAATCATTCCGTTGATTTTTTTCATCTCACATCTCTATTAATAGTCATATACCGAAAACATGACTTCATCCTCCCTCTATTTGTTCGAGCTTTCTTCTGTTCTTAAGAGTTATATTTGTCTAACGCAAAATTTACAGGAAATCATTTTGGGGATTTATTCTAACGTTAGCAGTAATTGTTTTCTCAAATAGTGGGGAAAGAAAGAGTTGTTTGAACTGTTCAAATGCCATAAGGAGAATAAGAATTAAGAAGTTTTAAATAGCCCATTAGGGGAATGATTACACTTTAAAAAATGACACAATTTTCATTAGAAAAAACTTTTAAAATGCCTGTAAAATTAATTTCGCATATTCTTTTAATTGTTAGTTAAAAAGAGGGTAACTGTAATGATTCTCACGAGGGGGTTAATTAAATGCTTTTAGATATTTCCATATGGATAAAGAAATAAATAAAAACACACACACCATAAACGTGCCCACTCAACAAGGGCACCAACAAGCACAAAAATAAACCATGCACATTCCAAACTCGAATTCTACCATAAACAACATCTCAGCTCCATTCAAATCGATTGCCAATGTAGAAGATCACGAGACGTGCTTCTATTTTGCGAAGACCACAAAATCAACTAGCAATCATCACTTTGGTCTCAAACCTCAAAGAAAACCGAAGCAAACGTTTATGAGTAAACCAAATTTTTTTCCTTAGAAGTCACTAAGCCCAAAAAAAATTGTAGTGTCGTAGAAAAAGAAAATGATATGAAACAATAATTAATTTTCTTTGGAAAGAAACAAACGGTAATTTTCGTTTGTGAAGCAACAATGTACAGCTTACTTTCTTTTTGCAAGCTGTTTTTGTGTAATTCATTACTACCAATTTAGAATATTGTTGTGGACTTGTCGTGATTAAGCAAACGTAGGGCTTGGTTGAAAGCAAAGTCGTCGCACGAAAAGTAGTAGAAGACTTGGAGTCGTGATGAGAGAGACGTCGTTATCATATTTTTGTTTCGTTCATATGAGTCTAAGTAGTGCACATGCCTGCCTATTCAAAAAGTATATAAATACTATAAAAAAATTCACATCCTTACAAACATTTAAAATGATTAAGCATAAAGTATAAAAATGACGTGTCATTTGGTAACACCGGGATATATGGTCCAGATGACATGGCCGTTCCACCCATTGACTGGTCTCATCCCATTTTTTTCAAATGACCAATATTTTATATTTACGCATATGTAATAAAAGCAAATTTCGACTTAAAAATATTTAATGAGATTAAAAAAAATTTAAACTCAATTTTTATTTTGTATGTCCAAATATAAAGTATTAATTTTATGAAGAAATGCAAATTTCTTTTGTTTTGAACTCTTCAATCACTCCTTTGTGCTTAGTTGTAGTGGCAGATCACCAAGCTCAAGCCCTTCCACCGCATCACTCATCGAAGGCCTTTGATTTTCATCATGAACAACACAACTCAACGCCATCTCAACGAATTTACTCAAAGATTCCACCACGATCCTTCCCTTGAAAAACGGATTTACTCATATAATTGTCATTTTAGAGCAGTTGCGATATATTCATTTTTGATAACAAATATCTTATCCTACTATTATTATGCTTATTACCAAAAAGTATACCCCGCATCTTCATTTATTAATATATTTTATATACCCGCCGCACATCGCGCGGGTATAAAATCTAGTTTTGATTGAAAATGAATCGTTGTCGGATGGTTTCTCACGTCACTGCAGATGATTACCCCACCTCTCTCTACTAATTTTTTTTAATGATTTTTAAAATTAAATTTATATTATTATTTTATTTTTATCAATTTCTTTTTAATTAAATCATTAAAATAACAACTTGTAAGATTTGTAATTTTTCTATCGTCTTACGATATATTTATCATTTTCTACTAAATTTATTCATTTTTAATAATTTTTAAAACTAAACAAATCAAAATTTATCATTATTTCATCAATACACAACATTAAATTATAAAATAATGATAAAATTTAATAAAATTACTTATAAAATTCATTAAAAGTAAACAAATTTAAGAAAGAGAAGTAATTATCTCGCGGGCACGTGAATAACTAGTTTTGGTTACAAAGAGACCCACTTTTGGCTACTACTCTCTGCTCTTTATGTGCAATACATACACATACCGTGACTATACTTGGATCAATTGTGCTATGTATACACAGACGTATGGACATTTTATCATTATTTCAAGATATATTATGAGTGCTATTAGAATACGTAAATTTTATGATATGTTGTGAGATAAGTGACAAAATGTTTACACATTTTTTTTTATATAAAAGTGTCATTTTTAATACTTGGTCACTTTTTTTTTATTGTTAAAATAGCATTATTGGATATAATAAAGACTGCAACATACCTGTGTTTGTTGTTATTATTATTATTATTAATTGAAAAATGCTCAAAACTCAAGTCACTTCTTTTGTACTTCATCAAGCAAAAGAATCATGCTTCACACCACCATGTAAACCATTGATTATTTTTTAAAATAGAGAAAGTAAGAGAGGTAGAAAGAAATCACGTGGAAATATTGTATCATGAAGAAAATGTGGTATGCCAAAATTTTGCTAAATTAAGAACATGGTCACCAGATCTCAATTTGTGATAAGCAAGCGCGTGTGTGTATATATATTTCAAGAAACAATTTGAAGACACATAATTGCAGTTACGGGAAGTTATAAGAGGTTACATGAAGGTTATTTAACTACTCAAAATTTTATGGACAAATCAACCATCCAAGACTCTAGCAAACCATACAAGACTAGCTATTAGATATTAGGATTTTCTATATATATGACTTGTAGAAGCAGAATTTTTGTTTGTCAAGTACCACACACGTCCTCTTGTCATCACCACACCAACAGATATACCGGAGAATGTCAAACATTTCATTCTCACTTCTTCTTCTTTCCTACATGTAATTGTCTATCTCTTATATTTCTTTTCTACCCATTCTTCACTTAGTTCTTAATTTTACTTTTAAGTTTATATTTACGTAATTTTCATTCTATGTACTTATACTTCTACATTGTAATATTATCAAAGTTATTTATTTTAATTTTTTCTTTTTTATTATTGATAAAATCCTGAGAATTCACTAAAGGAATTGCTTCTATTTCTTAAATCGAGATCGAGATTCGAAACTGTCACTTTTTATCATTCCTTAACCAAAAATCCGGTTAAACAAAATGTTGATNCACTTCTTTTGTACTTCATCAAGCAAAAGAATCATGCTTCACACCACCATGTAAACCATTGATTATTTTTTAAAATAGAGAAAGTAAGAGAGGTAGAAAGAAATCACGTGGAAATATTGTATCATGAAGAAAATGTGGTATGCCAAAAATTTGCTAAATTAAGAACATGGTCACCAGATCTCAATTTGTGATAAGCGCACGCGCGCGTGTGTGTGTATATATATATATTTCAAGAAACAATTTGAAGACACATAATTGCAGTTACGGGAAGTTATAAGAGGTTACACAAAGGTTATTTAACTACTCAAAATTTTATGGACAAATCAACCATCCAAGACTCTAGCAAAGAACCGTACAAGACTAGCTATTCGATATTAAGATTTTCTATATATATGACTTGTAGAAGCAGAATTTTTGTTTATCAAGTACCACACACGTCCTCTTGTCATCGCGACACCAACAGATATACCGGAGAATGTCGAACATTTCATTCTCACTTCTTCTTCTTTCCTACATATAATTCTCTATCTCTTATATTTCTTTTCTACCCATTCTTCACTTAGTTCTTAATTTTACTTTTAATTATTCATTTTATTTTTAAGTTTATATCTACGTAATTTTCAGTCTATGTACTTATACTTCTACATTGTAATATTATCAAAGTTATTTATTTTAATTCTTTCTTTCTTATTATTGATAAAATCCTGAGAATTCACTAAAGGAATTGCTTTTATTTCTTAAATCGAGATCGAGAATTGAAACTGTCATTTTTTTATGATTCCTTAACCAAAAATCTGGTTAAACAAAATGTTGATTTCCTCCTTGAGTATATAAAAAACCTCTCAAAATTCTTCAAGGAGAGGAGCAAAATTACAGCAGGAAATCAGTAAAAGATGTACAATAAAAGAAATAGTAATTAGTACTAGCAATTTACATTATATATAGTGGTGATTAATTGCAGTTAAACGTAGGGCTAGGATGAAAGAAATGTCGTCTGCACGAAAAGTAGTAGAAGACTAGGAGTCGGGATGAGATATATACATCATTATCATATTTTTGTTTCAGACGCAGGAGTCTAACTAGGGCAATGTCCTAGTTAGATGAGATGCATGTCCATCAAAAAAAAGTATATGAACATTATCAACATACTCACAAACATTTAAATAATTAAGCATAAAAATACAAAAATGACGTGTCATTGGATGACACTAGTATTATATGGTCCAGACTGATGACATGAACATTCCACCCACTGACTCGGTCTCTTTCCTTCTTTCAAACTGTTTTAAGAGTTAATAAACAACTCAATTCTTAAAAAGTATCTCGATATTTTTTAAATGGTATTTGAAAAGGAAAAAAATGTATAAACATAATTTTTAAAATTTTAAAACATTATCTTTGTTAGATTTTTTGTTGGCATTTTTTTATTTATTTCAAGAGTCAATGGATAATATTTTAAAACTTTAAAAATTATTTCAACACTTTTTTTTTTTTTTAGAGATCACATGGACCATGGAAACATTTTTTAAGAATTAAGTTAGATACTAACTCTTGTTTCAATTCTGCCTTCACTCTTCTGTGCTCAGTTGTAGCTGGAGAGCAAGCTCAAGCCCCTCCACCACATCGCTCATAGAGGGCCGTTGATTTCCGTCATGAACGACGCAACTCAGCGCCACCTCAACGAACTTACTAAANTAGATACTAACTCTTGTTTTCAATTCTTCCTTCACTCTTCTGTGCTGAGTTGTAGCTGCAGAGCAAGCTCAAGCCCCTCCACCACATCGCTCATAGAGGGCCGTTGATTTCCGTCATGAACGACGCAACTCAGTGCCATCTCCACGAACTTACTAAAACACTCTGCCGCGACCTCTCCCTTGAGAAATGGATCAACCATCTGGTCCATCATGGCCTGGGGCCCCTCCTCGCAACACGACCGGGCTGACTCCACCAGGCATCTCTGCGGGCCCACAACTTTTCTCAGCAGAGGAGGCCTACCACACAAGACCTCAAGCAACACAACACCAAAGGAGTACACGTCAGACTTGTGAGTCAACCTCTTAGTCTTGGAGTACTCAGGGTCCAAATATCCGAGACTACCTTTAACTTCGGTGCTGACATGAAACTTGGAAACCCCATTGGGCCCAATCTTTGAAAGCCCAAAATCGGAAACCTTAGGCACCCATTCCTCATCCAACAAGATGTTAGAGGTCTTCACATCGCGGTGGATGATCTTGAAACCGGGCCCAGAATGGAGATATTTCAAGCCACACCCCGCGCCAATACATATCTGGAGGCGCTGTTTCCACGAAAGAGGGGAATTGGAAGAGCCGTAAAGATGGTCGCGGAGGGTCCCATTGGCCATGAAGTCGTAGACAATGACCATGTCGTCTTCGTCATGGCAATAACCAATGAGTGGGACCAAGTTGGGGTGGCTCAGCTGGGAGAGCATCTCGACCTCGTTCTTGAACTCCTGAACCCCTTGCAGCACTCCCGAATCCGGTACAAAGCGCTTGATCGCCACGGGTTTCGAGCCGTCGTCGATGTAGCCTCTGTACACTTTCCCGAACCCTCCGATCCCGACGACGAAGATGTCGTCGAAGTTAATCGTGGCCGCTCTTATCTCGAGGATGGAGAAGTAACGGCAGAGATCCGACGAAGCCAGCGTCACTGATTTGCTCGAATTCGTCGTCTCTTCGTGGTAGAGCCTCTCCATCTTGGCCTTGTACCTGTTTCTAATGACTTGCCGCAGCCAAACACATAAGAAGAAGATCAACAAGACTAAAATCAACGCGCAAACCGAAACGATGACGTATAACATGACGCCATGATCATCATGGGAATCAGAAGCATGGTTACTAGAACTTGCTTCGCGAACTACGCCAACGAGTTTGCGCCGCCCTGAATTATTGGGATTATTGCAACGAGCATGGTACTTGAACAAAGACAAGACCTCAATCCCGTTGATGAATGCATAGGCACCTTCATCACTGGGGCTCGGAGTGAAGGTCAAGTTTAGAAGATTCTGACCTGGTTCAATTCTTAAGCAGCGCGAATACTCTATCAGAACAATCTTCTCTGCTTCGGCCACGCGCGAGACGTTCAAGTCCTTGAGAAGAGTATGAGGCCCTGCTTTTACAGAGAACAAGGATTTGGATTGTTGGAAATTAGGGTACGGAGCAGGGCGGAAATGAAGCCTGAGGAACTTTGGGCCAGGAGTGACAGGGAACGAGTATGTGAATTCGTGGTGAGAGATTCGTGCCGTGCCATAAGGGACACGGTTAACTGCTACTGAACCTGAATCTTGTTGAGGTGTGAGCACTATTGAAGATTGCCTTTTTTCTTCTAAGAGAGAAAAGTGTTTTGGGTTGGTGTCTCCAATCCATGTCTTGTTAGCTACGATTGAGGTTGATTCAGAGGAGACGCCACAGTTGATTGCAAAATTGTCTACACGGGTGTGGGAATTGACGGGGTCGATGAACACGTGATGAATCAGGTACAAGAGTATGATCCTAGATGATATGGAAACATGGCTGAAATTGCTGTACTTCATGATCGAGTGCACTATTTGATTAGTTATATAACTCGTCAGTTATGAAACTGATATATAACTTTGGAATACTATCCATTGCCGTGTGAATTTGACAACAAATCTTGGGATACTAGCTAGTCAATGTGAATTAGTGTTAATTGCTCTAAATGCTTCGCGTGGAATTCTTCCCACGACCCAAGGTTTGAATCCGTCATGTTATTGTCTTTAGTCTAGCTAGGAAAATGACGGATCTCATAACCGATTTTCGTTAAGAATTGCACCACAAATAACCATGAAGCAACCATATATAGTTGCGAATCCAATAGAGTTTTAGGCTTAGTGAGTTTTTGGATTTTTGGTGGAAAGATGCTAAAATTGATTGACTAGTTAAAAGAATGAAAAATAATCACTTTTAGTATGTCAGAATCAATTCTAATGACTCAAAACGAAAAATCAAACACACAATTAGAAAAGGTCACATTTATAAACTTATATTATACATCACAACTTTTTATTTACAACATTTTCTATGTGTCCTGTTGAAGCCTGAGTATAGTGCAATGGCAAGTGTCACTAGTGATTGCTTGGTTAAGAAACTTGCTTCGCAGCTTCGAGGTTGAGGTGGATTATGCTATGGTGTATTGTGATAACCTAAGCTACCATCACAATGCCAATAATTCCTCCTTCCGTGAGGGATCACAGCATGTTAACGAGATTGACTCATAAGAAATCACAAGCATGTTGCAAAACATGAATAAAATTCATAAATAGGAAAAATCATGAAAAGGGTTCACAAAGAAGGGGAATGCATAGCTTGAAGTACTTAAATTCTTAATAATCCCTTCCATTATTATTATGATGATGATGACACTTGCTTCAAATAAAACTGAAACCAGAAAAGCATATATATACTACATGGCATATTGACAACATCTTCCCGGAAACATGGCATTTTCTGGAGATCTAGTAGTTTATTGGTCCATAAAACAACGAAAGAGGCATAGCAACAAAAGCAATCGAACACATAAAAACATCCTTGACAACACCACAATCACACACAAATATAGTACTTGCTACTATATTTCACTAGCAAGTAGTTGAGGCTTGTGCAGCAGTGCAGGCACATAGCGGAAGCGGGAGTTAACGGCGTCAGGGAAGTCATAGTCAAAGTCGCTAGTAGTATCGAGGTGGTCTTTTAAGGAGCCACGGCACACAAGTCCGTTCTCTTGAGCTACAAAGGCGAGATGTACGTACAAAAAAATCATCATCACCCACATGATCAACGGAGTTGTTGACGCTTTTCTTTGCTTCTTCTTCATCTCTTCTCCGTTCCTCAATTAAGGCAGAGATGTTCCTCACACAAAAAATATATAGATTGAACATTTGAGAACATCTACCCTTGATGTATATAAATTTCATCATCATCTAGTATATAATATTATGCACTAATGTTGGCAGTTGGCACTTATTTTTAATTTTTGGCTCTTTATTTTTTGGAAAGATAAAAAGTCTACTGCACATTAAATACATGTGACATGTTCTTCGTGGAACTAGTCAATATATAAAATATACGAAAGTCTTGGTGAAATTAGCTGTAATTAAAAGGTCTAAACGATTAGATATAAGATGTTTATTATGTGGGCATGTGTAAATAATATTATTTGTAACGGTGAGCTATGCGACATGATAATAACTCACTTTATTTTTTAATCATGTGGTGTGAATTTCATCATCGTTTATAAAAATGAAAATACATTTTCTACCTATCAATCTATTTCTCACACTGCTGGATGTGGTGTACTCTGGATTAAAAATAAAATAAAATTATTTGTTAGCAGGTGAAAGTAAAAGTTGTTCTCTTTATTATTCATGTCTGTATTACATAGTCAATTATCTATTTAACAAAGTGGTGTTCTATTTACTATTCATTCTTATTTTTCTTCCTTCATTTTTTGCTTTTAAATTTACTTTTTTTTTATTCTTGTCTTTTTATCACTTCACCTATTATTATTTAATACGTTTTATAACTAATGTGTGTTTTTTTATAATAATTAATTTTTGGTTTGAATATATTTCACATAAATGAGGTTTTTTTTATTCAATCACATAAATGAGTATATTGCCCTATTTAAAATATATAATAATTTATATATCTTTTTCGTGAATACTTACTTTTATCATTCAATTTTCTCACATAACTTACTTTGTTTCAAATCACTAAACCATATGCTATTTTTGTTCCCTAAACTTTAAACCCTAAACTATATCTAATTTTAAATCATTACCATAAGTATTTTTAAAAAAACATATTGTACTTAGAATTAGTAATTAAAATAATATAATCAAACACATTCAATTGTTTCAGCATAATGAAAAAACCATTCAATATTGTTACATGTTTTTACTCTACTTTTTTATTTTAATGATAAAAATGAAATTTTAACTCTTCTTAAAAATTTTAATAGTAAACATGTAACAATTTATAAAGTGTTGAAAATTATACTATGGCTTAATTTTGTAATAGTTATTTAGACAATTTATTGGGTTATAATGTATAATAATCATGATCATTAATCATGGTCGTAATGGGAGCTATTTAGAAGAGCATAGACAAGTATCAATGATGGATTCTCGCTTGACATTGAGCCTCTGGTGTTAAACGCATATTCTCTCACATAAACGCATAAATTTTGTTCACTAGCCCTATATGCTATTGAGGTGAGGTGATCCAATTAGAGCAGCATTCAAGGTGGAATTGGATTTTTACGACTTGAATCTCTAGTCTCTACATTTCCCTTTTAATTTCAAGTACATGGACAACATACTAGTTGCGAAGCTTTTGATTTGTGTAATTATTCTATTAATAAGTGTAAATGTTGCAATTCACTTTCATAATGATTATGATCCAAACATATGAAATCCAACTACCTAGTAAGTTCTCTCTTATAATCATCTCATATACTATATACACTAATTTGGACATTAGAGTGATTTTTGTAGTTACTACTTCCGTCAAGAATCTCATCACCATCACCACCGTACTCATCCAACTTGGTAGCTCTCAGAATAGTTTTGAGGGTCATAGTTACGAGTTGCATCTCGATAAATGTGAATTAATAATAATAATCTTAAATCTATTAAGGTCATGACAACCTTTGCACAGTTGTTTTGAAGAAATAACTTCCTATAAAATTTGTATTGTTAAATTTTTTTCCAAAGATGGAGTGTTTGATACAATTGCAAGCAATACTAGTTTAAATGATTGTAAATTGATAACAATCTAATGTCTGAATCCTTTTCATGTTGCCCTTGTCGTTCTGCTTTCTATGGTGCTGAACAAGCCTGTGAAGTTGATCCAGGCTGAAAATAAAGAATCAAAAATCAATTTTAGTGACATATTAATAATAGTTGTCTGCTGATAGTCATATTTTATAAAAGGCAAGACAGTAATTAATTAATTGCTTTACCACACATGTATGAACATCATCACATCCACACAATAACTTCCCATTCAGAGTGTCAGTAGCTTGAAACGACCCTCCTCCCTCACTCCTCTGCATAATAAACCCCCACAAATTATAAGCATATGAGGATTATGATTCATAATTTGTTGCTTTAGCAAAATACGGCGAAAACCAACCTTGTAATAATCAACGGCAACAAAATTAGCCCACCGGTTACCGGCAGCACCATAACAAGTGTGCAACATGTTGATGAGTCCTCCGGAGTTATCTTGACATGTTATTGGCTTAATTGGAGTTGTTCGGAAATAGTTTACCAATACTAAGGATTTGCTTTTGTCATTAAGAGGAGGTGATTCTGCCCTGTTTGGACAGCTTCCTGCTTTCATTCCACCATCACCATCTGCATAATTTATGATCAAAACATCCCAGCAAAGAAAATTGACCAATTAAGTCTTAAAAGGAATCTTAAAAGTTACTTTATGGGAGGATGGGTCCAAATATATTTTTTTTATCAATAAGGACAAATGACTCATAAAAAAAGTTGTACAGAAAAGACCACCTAAAGTCACTAAGACTCAATAAAGCTCAACAGAATGGAAAGAGGATAAAGTTGTCCAAAGTATTATAAAAGTTATCTGAGTTATATTTATAAGTAATATGGGACAAAGTCATAAATAGATATATGAAGCGTGAAGTTTGTGAGAATAAACATTTGTTGGTGGCTAAATATCGAACATAGAGTAGACTCTAATACTTTTTTAAAACTAAGTGAGCCTAACACAACCCTAGAACTAATTTTTGGAATTAAGTTAGGTCCGTTCAATTCTAATAGAAAGAAAGAAACGATGCTTATGTTACAAGAATGAAATAACATTAACATATTAATGGATGGTGTTGCCTTACACTGATTTTCAACCATGTAATTCCACTGGTATGCAATACCTTCCCTTTGTTCCTTAGACCTGATAGAAGTGAACACTGGTAGCCTTTGGTTTTTGGCAACCATGTCACTGACAAGAGGCCAATCTCCACCATTTTTGGGCATGCTTGTCAAGGGAAACCAGTACTTCATCAGGCCAGCATCAGTGAAGACCTTTGTCAAACCATTTGGGGCATGAACATAATCTTCCAAGATAATTGTGACAATTTCAGATGGATGTGCTGAAAGAAAAGCTTCTATTTCCTTCAGAGTGTCTATTGCAGGCTCCTGCTAGTGAATTACACATTAGAATCTTAATGTAGTCATTAAGGCTACGTTTGGTTTTAGAGACAAAACACATGGACAAATTTTTTTTGCCTATAAGACATAATTTGGGTCAAGAAAGACAAAAATTTCTATGTCTCTATCTTTGTGTCTGTCCCTCTAGTTTATTTTTGGTACCAAACGCAGCGTAAAGATTTTGCAAATTAACACATTAGGAAAGCATAGACTAAAAACAAATTAACACAATGTGGTAGATGAATTTTACGTACAAAAGCTGTGAAGTCATGGCATTGGCCCCCAAATGAATGGCATAACCAAACATCCCCATCAAAATCATATGTATCTAGCATTAGTCCTCGAACTCCATTCTACAAATTAACCAAAATTGGTGACTTAATTAAGCATTGCTTATTAAGAATCATAGCAATAGAGAAAAAGTAGAGTAATTAAGATGTGCTTATAAGTAAATACTGAATAGCACACATTTAGTTGTTGTGTGACACTGTCTTCTTGGTTTGTGATGGTTACTCGAGGCACACCTGTGTGTGATGGCTCCCCATCGATGGCATAAGCATTGTGTGTTGTCAAAAATGCATATTTGTTGAACGGTAGAGAATTGTTCTATTCAAAAGAAGAAAAAAAAAATCAGTTAATTAGAGATTAACATAAAATTGTCATTTTACTAAAAGAATAGAGATAGAAGCAAAAAGATAAATTGTGTTTCTATTTCTTTTACAATTACATGGATCCATGTGACTATATTTGCCCATATTATTGATTTCTGCGTTGCTGAGTAGGCCATAAACTTTCAAGCAATGGGCTGACCCATTTTTGGCTTAGACTTTTTCATAACGTTCCACCAGTTTGGGCTAATTAGCTTGTCAACTATGTGCTTACTACCAGTTTGGGCTAATTAACTTCTTTGTTCCTTCTCCTTAAAATCAATCATTGCCCAGTTAAATAACAAAAATATATTTTGATAAATTAAGAAAAATATCTCGTCATTTTTCTTTACCTTTCTCTTATAATTTTCACTTAATTAACAACCATGGATTAAGGAAACGACATATGTGAGTTTTTAAGGAGACCTAAAGATGTGGACCTAAAGAATTAACAAAATATGTGAGTCCCTCTCAAAGCCCAATAACAAAGCACACAAAGCAGTACTACTATAGCCGAAAGGCACAGATAATTAGTAAAATAAAAATAAAGTCAATAACAAACAAAAAGGGTTTTTTTCTGGGGGCCAACCCCACATGAACAAGAACCACCCAACTACCATGAGCCTTGTTGGTTGACAAACATCAATGCCAACCTTATATTCATCATCTACAAGTGTGTCGGTATAATTTTTTATTTTTATTTTTATTTTTCCTCTTATTTTTTTATTATAGGAAAAACTAGTCAAAATTAAACCAAAGAGTGAATAGATAGATATCTTACTATGAGCTTGAATTGATCAGTGACTGAAGATCTCACACACCTAGAACCAGTAAACCCAAGTGGACATGAGAAACAATAGAGCCCAGCTCCACAATCTCCATTAGATGAGCACTCATCAAGAAGCTAATACAAAAAATTAATATAACCCAAATTAAAGATGAAAACAAGAATAAAAAAAATTAACTACATGATTTGATAAAGTAGAATAGTGGGGGATATATACAAACCCTGCAACCTCCATTAGAACAATCAGCTGCAACATTATGAAACAACAATGGAAGAATAACCATAACCAAGCAAGGAATTAGAGAACCCATGTTGAAAGTGATCAAAGGAATGGAACCACACAAGGATGTCGAATTTATATGAATGATGAATACTTTTTTAACCTTTTTTTGTGGATATGTTGAAAGAATAGTATTATTGTCTGTGTGGGCTGATAAAACAAAGGGAATTCATAGGATTCTCATGTTCATAAATCATGGGGGAGTTTGGACATCGGAGTATTCGCAAACTTCAATTAAGCTTAATAAAAATAGGAGCGTTTCTTTCAGTATTTTAAAAAAGTGATTAAAAATTTATTTTTAATATAAAGATAAAAAAAGTTAAATATAAAAAATTAATTATTTCAATAAAATATAATTATTTTGATAAATAAGCTAAAACAAATTTCCTATTATCACAGGGTGTACTAACATGGCAAAGTTTTAAATTAATATACATAATAATATTATTCATCGTGGGAAAGGTTTTCAAACTTTTAATATTTAGATTCCCATAAAAAGGGAACTTTTGATATTTAGAATGATTCGAATAATTATAATCATAGACGAACACCAATAGAAAATACTTTATATCAAATTATTATTTTATTAAAAACAAAAATACGAACGAAAAACCTATATACGTGTAAATATTATCTGTATACATCTACATTAACTAAATTGTAGTAATCTATACCGCTTAGCCTCAGTTGGAGTAAAAAATAGTATTGGTTCTAGCTGGAGGTACCCCAAATCAAATTTATACATGTAATAAGTTTGTCAACAAGAATGCCTTTCTTCATATTTTCAATCTATTTGCTGGGGATTGCACGAAATCTTTCGTCTTGTATTTTTAGTCACACAGAACATGCAAGGTACAAGGTTGTTGATAGTTCAGCTCATTTGGCTTATGCTATTGGCTATAGTGTGTAAATTGAGATGTCTCAAATTGTAGCTCCTTCAATTCTCTGTGATTGTAATAACCTTATTCTTTTTTTATAATATAATCACCTTATTCTTCATCAATAATATTTTTTTTGCAACCTTTTATGTAAAAAAAGAAAAAAAGAAAACAAGATTGTTTAAAATATAAATAATAAATAATAAATAAATAAATAAATACAAGCGGTTCATGAATTTATCAATTTGTGTGTGCTCAAAGGACTCCACTTAGCAGGCTTTTTGTCTTTTGGTCAAGCAGGCTGAACTTTCACGTAACTGGCCCCTTGCCCACATGGACGAATGGGCTTCGGTCGAAGCCCATGTGGCGTTGGGCTCAATGAGTTAGCCCAGCCCATTTGATAGCTCTTGCCTAAACCCAAAAACACACTTTCCTCATTTGTTTTCGGAACCTCTGGACTCGAGAGTTTCAGCTTGAAGCTGCTGCTGCTGCTGCTGCTGCTTCTTCAAACTATCACAGCGAGTACGTTAATCACACACTGAGTAGAGTAGTCAATGTAATTAGTCTTGGTCATGCTCTAATTGTGTATTTGTGCGATTTAATCCCTAAGCAGAGTTTCATGCTATTTCAGTTTCAGGTTGCACACACACAATCGATTTTTAGTGTGGACTGAGAAAATGGAGGCACTGAAAGCATGTTATGGGGATGGATCATCTGATTCCGATTTAGTTTCCGAAGCTGGTTCTTCGCATCCAACCGAAGCTCGCTTAGAAGAAGGATTCACTCCCTTGCCTCCACCTCCTATTTCGCTCCTTGATCCTCCTACTTTTCTCGGTGCGTTAAACTTTTATCTGATTTTTTATTTTATGTACTCGGTTAATATTCTGACTTGGATAGGGTTGAGGATGGATGATATTGATTCATGAGGAAATCGTAAGAATCATTAATTGCTACAACCTCATAGTCTAAGTTAATGGTACACATTTTATCAAATTCAATATATAGATATTTTCATTTTCATTTTCATTGCAACTGGACGAGTGCTCAGTTTATATTTCGAGAGTTTAATTGTTATGAATGTACAGTGTAAATTTTACACTATCATCCAATCAAATCAACCATATGAAATGATTTGATTGGACGACAATGTAAAGTTACACCGTCAGTGCGTAATAATTAAGCTCTTCTATATATGTTTGTGTGTGCTTATGTGATTTTGATGACAAATTCATTGTTTTTTGATGGTGAAGGTTCTCAAGATCTGCAAATTGGTCAGGCAACTAGAGTTAGGAGCTTCCCTCATGTCGATGGTAACTATTCCTTACATGTATACATACCAAGTAAGTGGGTTATGGTCTCCCTGTCCGATTTTCCGATGTCACTATAAATTTTCTTGAATGTCTTGTCTCGAAAAACTGTCCGCCATGTTCAATGAGTAGTTATTTTTTTTGCACATTTCAAGGAGCTTTGGAAGTATTGATATGGTGGTAGATTTCTTTTCCTCTAGATTTCATTGGTAACTAAGCAAAGTATTGTTGATATGATGTAGCTGATGTGAGCTTAGAACAAAAATTAGGAACTGCAAAATAGTTTCGCATGTGCAGGATGAAAGTGCAAAAGGAATAATCTAGAGGACTTGGTATTGTTTTAGATAGCCACCTAGGAATTAAAAGTGGAAAATCATTGGGTGAATATTCATTAGTGGATATAATATTATAGTGCATTCTTTGCATTTGTGTCCTTGTGTAGGCTTAACAAAACTTGACACACAAAAATAACACTTTGAATCTGTCATAAATACCTTAAAATACCCAAAATAAGCAAATAACACGTCTAAAAGAATTCCTATGAAAGTTGCATTTATATCAACAAACTCCAAATATCATTATACTTGAAACCAATGATTTCTGGTCTCTGGCTTGAGAGATATCGTCTCAGTCCATGGATTTATAATTTGAATATGCATATTTATGTACAAGATCAAATCCATTAGATATAGGTATCGATTAACTACATCAGTTAGAATCCTATTTCTTATCCGGAAAGGTTGATGTCTATTTACGAGGAAAACCAATAGTATTTCATATATGTTATATGCATCGAACGTGTTCTTGGATCCCAGGAAGTCCAATCATCCCATGGCCACCTGGCAGATGAAATAACCATCACCATTGTTTTTAATGATACACATTTCAGTATTGTATATTGTACTACTGGCTGTTCTTGTTTCTTCTTAGTTATCACCTCGTACTTATTTCTTGGGCTTTTGTATGATTGAAAGGAGAATATAAGTGGATTAAGAGTGACTTGGTCTTTGTATATTTTGCTGGGCAATCACATTTGAGGGATACGTGTACAAAGATTAATTGCAAGGCGGTTTTAAACTTTGATGTATTGCCTCATTTTCCTGTACTTCTACAATTCTTTTAATCACTTTAATAGACTTCAAGATGTTTTTCAGAAGTTTTATGTGGTGTTTTGTATAAGATTTAGCGAGGCTGGACTCATATTACTGTTGTTTATACTTTCTTTACAGTTCATATTCCGTCTTCATCAAAAAAAGAACTCGCCACATTCTTGAAAAAAGTTTCCTCTCAGGAGCCTAGTCTTAATGTTGTTGACGTTGATGTCCCACTTAACATCCTCTGCAAAAGTGATGAGAAGCTTGAACAAGTTGCCTTAGGAAGGGAGTTTCACATAAGTTTGGGACGAACTGTTCCAATACGAGTGCATCAAATAGATTCAGTGATCTCAATGCTTCGAGTGAAACTTCAAACACGACACCAGTCAGTTTTTGTTTTTCTTAATATTGTTCAAATATGAAAAAGTGGACCGCAACATGCGCATGTTCACCTGCTGATCTCATTGTTGCCTTTAACTTCTCTTGTTTTGATGCAGGTATTGGATTGACTTTAACCAGTGGGAGGTTTTTGTAAATGACGATCAGACACGCACCTTTCTCTCATTAGAAGTTGTTCAAGGAGGTTTAGCAGAGGTGATTCATGGCCCTTTCTTTTCTTTTCTCTCAATATTTTCTAACATGTTTGCTTTGTAGTTTATAATATTCTTTCGTTCCGTGTGCTGGTTCTAATTTGTTCTTGTTTAATTCATATTATGTATTTGGTTGCCATATATATGAAATGTGTTCTTGTACTTTTCAATGATTTTCAGATAACAAAGCAAATTGAATCAGTGAATGCAATTTACAAGCTTCATAATCTTCCTGAATTTTACAAGGTCAGTTTCTTCTTCTTTTCCCTTTTATTTTTCTGGAGAAATGGTCACGGGAAAACAATACTACACTTTGTAGACTAACTGTTTTCCATGCAAAAGTCTAGTGTGTAGCTGAGGTTTTCAGGGACCAACGATGTTGTGTCAAAAGCATTACTTTAAATATCATTGTTGTCCTATCTCTATTCTTCTAGAACTTGAGCTACTCTTTGCAGGATCCACGTCCTCACATATCATTAGCATGGGCATTGGGTGACATCAGCCATCCCCTAAAGAAAGTTGTCAATGAGGAATGGAAGAACTGTGTTTTTGGGAAATCTCTGAAGAAATGTATTTTTAACTGTAAATTCAAAGGAATTGAGTGTAAGATTGGCAAGAAAACATATACGGTATGTAAAATTTCAGATTGACAATAATGTAAATTTGTAGAGAAGAGTATTTTTCTTTTCTGAAATATTTCTGGCTGCATGGAATTCTATTCAGTAAAATGCAGCTACTCTATTTAACTTGTACTGATGATGAGTGGGTAACTAGTGAGAAGTGAACAATGATCCGTGCCTACCTTATATTTGTATATTCATGAATAGTTGTTGTTTTATTTAATATATTTATTTATTTATGACAAATAAATAGTTTTGAACATTATTTTACTTGTTTGTTTGTGCTTATTGAGAAAAGGGAAGCTTAAAAAATTATTAGATTTTGCTTGTTGGGACAAGCGGACAAAATGTGGAATATTTGAATATGTTATTAAAAAACTAAAAAAAATTTCAAAATGGGTTAATATCTTAGTGGTGGGAATGAGGATGTGAGTGGTGGTGGTGGTGGTGGTGAGAATAAGGGTGTAAGTGGTGTTATAAAATTGAGGGAAAAAAAATCCGATAAGAGGGTAAAGTCCTGTGAAATCACTTGGATGATCTTGGGTTAGAGGATGAGGTTGATCTACTTGGTCGGTGAATTACCTTAATCTTAAAATGCATTGATATAGATATGGGACATGACACTTGATATAGTAATATGTCAATTTAAAAGTTTTATAAGATACAGACCTAACATATATATGTACAAAATTAAATATTTATAATAATATCTTATATTGTTATTGATATCAAACTAATACTTTTTAAATTTATTTTAAAATATATAAAACATTCAAAATGTTTTTATGTATTAATATTTACTAATTTTTTAAAGGTTCATGTTATTATAAATTATTTAATATTTAAAATATTTTTATTCAGATATAATTCAAAAAAATTTAAATATATTTTAGACACGATTAATCATAATTTTTTTATTTAGACATTTTTAGACATATATAACAATGAATATCTTTGTGTCTCCGTATCTATAATATGCCGGACCACATGCACCTGAAAGTGTCACAAAGTGTCAGAACTTCGCCGCGAATCTCATGCCTTTACACTAATATCTCTAATATATTCCTCCTATCCATGTTCTAGAAACCACAAAGATGCTGTGATGCTGTAATTTTGAGCTTATGTCACTTCAATTTTAACAAATTTGTAATTTTGAGCTTATATCACGTCAGCGGGGAATAACTTTGCATTTGGTCATTGATTTCTTCTTTCTCAAAAAATAAAAAATGTAACTAAAGTAGCAATAAGAAATCATTCACTTAAAATGATATAAGAAAAATTACATTGCTTTTTGTCCATTTCATTTTTATTTTTATCTGAAAACGAAAACGCGTGAAAGGCCAAAAGGGGAACAGGAGACGCGTAAGAAGAGAAGAAAAAGGGGTGACAAAATTGGGCTGGAGGAGAAGACTGCAGCATCGAAGTAGAAACGTTTGAAGAAGCTTTGTTTCTGCATACATCATCTTTAGGTACTTACACTCTTTTGTCTCTAAAATTTGGCAACTTCCTATTTTAAAAGCATTATTTGACAAGGTATCTATGTCCCCTCTTTACAACATAGAAATTGTTCAAGTATCTACATTAAATTTAGCCTAGTTGTAATTTAGAAATTCTACTTGTGTGTGATTCCTAATTGTAATAATCTCCTTACAAGATTAACCCATCCTCTGTTTTCACAAGCATGGGTGTTTATGTTCATGATTGATGCATTTCAAGTGAAGTTAGCTATTGAAGTTGCCAAAAAAATGTTGAGCTGATTGATAGTGAAACAGGTGTCTCAAATTGGAATGATGCTTCTAAAATGTCTTGCCTTTAAGAATACAAGTTCATCTAAGTAGCAAGTTAATATATACTTGCTCGTTATTTTGTTAGGTTTTACAACACTGATAACATAGAAATTGTTCGAGTATCTACATTAAATTTAGCCTTGTTGTGTAATTTAGAAAATCTACATGTGTGTGATTCCTATAATAGAAACAATCCCTTTACAAGATTAGCCTCAGTCTGTTTGTATATAATGCATCTTAACATTAAAAACTCATAGTTCCTATTAACTCATTAAACTGCATATAGTGCATCCAACCTCCATCCCTCACCCAAAATCATTTTACCCCTTTTGGTAGTAGTTTACAAACCTGAGTGTGCTCGTTCACAATGCATTTCACACACAGAAAAAATAATCTAAAGTGAGGATTTTTCTTTAGAGAATAAAGTGAATGTTTTTACTATTAGATCTTTAAATAAAAATGAGTCCCACTACTTATGAGAGTGGCTATGAAAATTGTTAAACTTTTAGCTGAATATTGGTTGTGGTTGACCACCAAACAGGTGTCTCAAAATAATGCATCTCAAATGCATAGGCTTCTGTGATTCAAAGAACACAAGTTTATCTAAGAAATGGCATCCAACGGTAATAGAAGAGTTATGCCAACAATTTTCCTTGAAAGATCTTAGGAAGTCAACCAACAACTTCGATGAGGCACTAAAGCTTCAAGAAGACGGCTTTGGTACAGTGTACAAAGGTTGTCTCGATCATAACGGTGCAACTAGTTGTACAATTGCTTTAAAACGGTTGAGGAAAGGCTCCAATCAAGGCTTTACTGAGTTTATGAAGGAAATTGAGTTGTTGCGCCAGCTTCGTCATCGTAATCTAGTCACTCTTATAGGATTCTGCAATCACAATGATGAGAAGATTCTTGTGTATGAGTACATGCCTAATGGATCTCTTCATGATTACCTAAGCAACAAGGACATAGAACCATTGTCATGGAAGAAAAGGTTAGAGATCTGCATAGGAGCAGCGCGTGGACTACACTACCTTCACGCTGGAGCCAAGCGCACAATCTTTCACCTTGACATCAAACCTAGTAACATTCTTTTGGATAACAATATGGAGCCCAAACTCTCAGATTTCGGGCTTTCTTTACTAGGACCGCTATCTACATCGAAACCAAAACCAATTGAAGCAGACATCATTACATCGAAACCAAAACCAATTGAAGCAGACATCATTGCAGGTGATTTTATTTATCTTATTTTTTATTATAAGCTTGGTGCAAAGAATGTTACCAAATAATTCAACTAATACTTTCACTAACAGGTACATGGGGATACGCAGCCCCCGAGCGTGTGGCAACCGAGGTTGTTACTGATAAATGTGACGTTTATTCTTTTGGTATGGTTTTACTAGGAATGGTATGCACCATGGACAATCAGATGATTATCAACAAGGCCAGCATGTTAGCAAACCAACAATGGGGGGAGAGTGGAAGCAAATGTTATGAATTCATGACAATCAATTACGAAGTCCGACTGCTGAAATTATTCGCCTTTATGAAGTTGTTCCCTATTGAGGAGATTATTGACCCAATTCTAAGGGGAAAGATTGCACCAGAGTGTTGGGAAGAATTTAGGGATATTACACAAAGGTGCTTGAAGAAGGAACCAGATGAGCGACCAACAATGGGTGAAGTAGAGGTCTTGCTTGAGCTTGCTCTATCACTACAAGAAGCAGCAGATATCAAAAAAATTGACCATGATTATACCTTAGTTGTTGGAAGTTTTGCATCAGTGGGGCTTTGATGAGGGACCAACCACCCTTATAGTTGATTCGGAAGCATATGCCAATAGTAGTGGTGAACTGGAGATTAGTGACACCCTTAATCCACGACCTTCAATCCTCTGATTAAGAGGAAACTTCTGCTAGTAATTTGTGTCATGGAGTTTTTTTGGGGAGATTTTAATGAGACTCATGCACTTCGAGCTAAGCTATTTGGTGGAATAGGTGGTGTTTTAGTGTTAATCTTGTCATGCTTGTAAACTCTCCGTGTTGGCTTTAGCCTAGTTTCCATACCATTACTAATTGCCGAGAGAGGAAAAAAAAACATTGCAATGTGTAACGTGATATATGTATGTATATGCTTTTTATTGAATATGACTTGCTTTATATCTAATAATCGAATATATAAGACATGTACTTAAACTAAACTGATGAAACATTTATTCCTCCAACCGATGTCCTAGAAACCAAAACAAAGCAGTTTCAGAATAAGTTTGGGCTGAAGAAAGACTTATAATTCAAAGTAAACTCATAGGGCCATCCCAACCTTTGACTGGAAGGAGGGTTCAGAATGAAACAGGGAAAAACGCGAGTGGAGAAAAAAGACAGTGGGAAAATTGAAAATTGCAATTGCAAGTTGCAACTATAATGAATAAAAATCAGGAAATGAACCTTTTGAATCATTCATTGAAGTGGCATCAAGGTAGCTTTCTTTCTGCTTTCACCTTCAGCTCAGGTACTTAACTTTAAGTGACAACCTCTTATTTGATTAAGTGTATATATATACTTGGTCGTTATTTTGTTAGGTTTTACAACACTGATAACATAGAAATTGTTCGAGTATGAACATTAAATTTAGCCTAGTTGTGTAATTTAGAAAATCTGCATGCGTGTGATTCCTATAGTAGAAACAATCCCCTTACAAGATTAGCCTCACTCTGTTTGTATATAATGCATCTTAACATTAAAAACACAGTTCCTATTAACTTATTAAACTGCATATAATGCATCCAACCTCCATCTCTCACCCAAAATCATTTTACCCCTTTTGGTAGTGGTTTACAAACCTGAGTGTGCTCGTTCACAATGTATGTCACACAGAGAAAAAATAATCTAAAGTGAGAATTTTACTTTAGAGAGTAAAGCGAATGTTTTTTACTATTAGATTTTTAAGTAAAAATGGGTCCCACTACTTGCGAGAGTGGCTATGAAAATTGTTGAACTTTTAGCTGAATGTTGGTTGTGGTTGACCACCAAAACAGGTGTCTCAAGTTTGAATAATGCATCTCAAGTGCATAGGCTTCTTTGATTCAAAGAACACAAGTTTATCTAAGAAACAATATCTAACGGTAATAGAAGAGTTATGCCATCAATTTTCCTTGAAAGATCTTAGGAAGTCAACCAACAACTTCGATGAGGCACTAAAGCTTGGAGAAGGCGGCTTTGGTCCAGTGTACAAAGGTTGTCTCGATCATAACGGTGCAACTAGTTGTACAATTGCTTTAAAACGGTTGAGGAAAGGCTCCAAACAAGGCTTTACTGAGTTTATGAAGGAAATTGAGTTGTTGTGCCAGCTTCGTCATCCTAATATAGTCACTCTTATAGGATTCTGCAATCACAATGATGAGAAGATTCTTGTGTATGAGCACATGCCTAATGGATCTCTTCATGATTACCTAAGCAACAAGGACATAGAACCATTGTCATGGAAGAAAAGGCTGGAGATCTGCATAGGAGCAGCGCATGGACTACGCTACCTTCACTCTGGAGCCAAGCGCACAATCTTTCACCGTGACATCAAACCTAGCAACATTCTTTTGGATAACAATATGGTGCCCAAACTCGCAGATTTCGGCATTTCTTTACTAGGGCCGCTATCTACGTCGAAACCAAAACCAATTGATGCAGACAACATTGCAGGTGATTTTATTTATCTTGTTTTTTTTATCGTAAGTTTGGTGCAAAGAATGTTACCAAATAATTCAACTAATACTTTCACTTACAGGTACATTTGGATACTTAGCTCCTGAGTATGCCATGTGCGGGGTCATTACTGATAAATGTGACGTTTACTCTTTTGGTATGGTTCTACTACAAATGGTATGCACCATGGACAATCAGATGATTATCAACAAGGCCAACATGTTAGCAAACCAACAATGGGGGGAGAATGGAAGTGAATATTTAAAAGAATTCAGTTCTAATCGTTTCCAATTATGGAATATGGTAACCTTTGTAAAGCAGTTCCCTGTTGAGGAGTTCATTGACCCAATTCTCCCTGGAAAGATTGCTCCAGAATGTTGGCAAGTATTTTTGTATGTCATAAAAGGATGCTTGAACTATGAACCAAATGAACGGCTAATAATGGGCGAAGTAGAGGTGTTGCTTGAGTATGCTCTATCACTGCAGGAAGAAGCAGATATCAAAAAGACCGACGGTGACTATATCTTTTCATCCATTACCTACATTAATCAAAAGCCAGTCATTTGTATAGATGTCAATGGTATAGAAGAGTTGCTATGCCATGAGTTTTCTCTGGCCGATCTCAAACAAACAACTTACAACTTTTGGGAAATAAAAGGTCTTGTGAAACTTAATGGTCCAACTTGTCCAATTCCAATTGCAGTGAAGAAGATTGATTGGCCATCTATTTGTCGAAATGGGAAGCAATGGGACTTGAAGAAAGAAATTGAGAAAATATGCCAACTTCGCCATCCTAATTTGGCGTCTCTTTTAGGATTTTGCGACCACCATGACAAGAAGATTCTTGTATACATGTATATTTCCTATGGACCTCTCAGCTATCATCTATCTAGGAACAAGGATGTTCTAACATGGAAGAAAAGGCTGGAAATATGCATCGGAGTATCACAAGGGCTAGACTACCTTCACACAGCAACCATATTTCACCGTAACATGAAACTCAATAACATTCTTTTGGATGATGATATTGTGCCCAAACTCATCAATTTTGGCTTTCCCTGGTCCAACCCAATACATGCAGGTGATTTTGTCTTCTAAAGCTTCTCTAACTTGTTTAATCTCAGCTAGTTCTCTCACATATTCTATGACTTACAGAAGGTTATGCTGCTCCTGAGTGGTCCCAAGGTCATGACTTCACAGATAAATGTGACGTTTACTCCTTTGGTTTAGTACTACTACTAATGATATTCAAGTACCAACTACCAATTAATAAGAAGAATATTTATCCTGCTCTCAAGGGAAAGGTTGCACCACGGTGTTGGGAAGTTTTCCAAGATATCACACGGCAGTGTTTGAAGTTTGAAGCAAAGGATCGACCAACGATAAACGAAGTAAAGACGCAGCTTCAGCATGCTCTGGTACTTCAAGAGGAAGCAGATGACAACACTAATGGCGACTACAACTTATTATCCACGACCTTTGATGCTCATATAAAAGCAGCTTTTGCTAGGATCACTCCTTCCAGCTTCATCTAATGCAACATCCTCGTCATTGCAACATTTCGATTATTCTTTTGTTGGCTTTATTGATGCAATTTTATTGAGATAGATTGCACCAGATTGTTTGGCAGTATTCATAGATATCACAAAGAGATGCCCGAGGAGAGAACCAAATGAAAGACCAAATATGGGTGATGTAGAGGTTGAACTTGAGCAAGCCCTGGCATTGCAAGCGGAAGGTGATGGCAGGAATAACAGGAAGTTTCAGTTAAGAATGAATTTGATGGATGTTGTACTTGTTTTCCTTTTCCTGCCAAACCAATAGTTTATTGTTACTCTTGTTGCAGATGATATTAGCCTCCATATGTTACCTTTATCCAAAGTGAATGATGGGGACATATTAGATGTTTTCACCATAGTGGAGCATTCAACCTTCATACATGGCCTAATTGTCTTTGATGCATAAATGACAGGAAATGAGGAACAAGGGGGAACACAGTTCAGAACAATATAGAAACAAAAATTAAAATGGTTTTGGAAGAGGAAAATGGAAATAAATAGAAATGTGTGGACAAATTATACAAGACACACTAATTGTAGACATTGCAACTAAGCAATAATCCACAGTTATTAAACACGTTGTATGAAACATACATCAATGCAGTTTTTCTGCCACAAGTTTTGCAATCCACCGTGAAATTTCATTTCACATCCCAGCCAAGTTATGAAGTATACATAAATAAGTTCAGCTGAATTCATCAAAGCACCAAACACCTAACACAAACATAGAGATACACTGCAAATTTTTTGTTTAAAACTTCACTTCCAAAGCACAAGAGCAAAGAATGACCACCTTCCATCACTTGACTGCAAATAGAGTACAAAAAACTGTCGGCAGAAATTATCAGTAGCAATCCCTACCTCAAGAATAAACTACATATGGAAAACTGAAAAGAAATAGAAAACTAATCCACCCAAAGAAAAGAGAATTTCAAGAAAGTCACTTGTACCTGGCATTTATTCCTTTTACTTGTGAGCTTAGTTCAAAACTAAAATCGATGGCACATGTTGGACTTTATGGTAATCCTCTCCATCAGTTCCAAGCCTTGTCTTGAATGATTTAGGCATCCATCTGATCTCCAGCTCCCGGAGACAAGCAGCAAATTTCAGTCCGTCGGGAATAGTCTTCAACTTGTTACAATCGGATATGCCTAATCGATAAAGATTTGACATGGCTTGATTCTCAACTGTCCACTCCTCTAAATTAGGCAGGCCACGAAGTACTAGAGATTTTAGTTCAGGAAAACCATTTCGAGAACATACCATCTTCTTTCCAATGAACATTTCCCATCCACTCAGGAACTTCAAGTTAGGAAGCTTCTCTAGTGTTACCATTGGGTCTTCAACAAGTCTACAACCCCACAAAGTTAACTTTGCAAGCTGTGGAGGAAAGAGTCTAGCTTCAGGCAGCCTCTCCACCCGCCCTTCTACATGGAGTTTCCGGAGGGAAGGACATCCTAGCACCAATTTTTCGATATTTACCGTCTTATCAGGGAATGAAAGCATGTCAGTCCTTAAAGACAATGATTCTAGGTGGTCCAACCTTCCATTGGGGGGACTGAAAATGTCACAAAACTCTTGAAAATATCTCGGGTCATTTAGTACCAATTTTCTGAGCTTTCTCATCCTCAACAAAACATTTACATTGCATTTGCTGGCAGGAAAATTCACCAGTGTCTGTAAGTTGATGAGATTTTCGAGTTGCAATCTGTCATCATCATTCCCGCACCAAATGGGAAGATATAGATGTCTTAACCTCTCCAACTTCGATATAACATTTGGAATTTCTACCGTTGAATCCCAACTCACTTTGCTGATAGTTTGCAAATTTAAGGTCTGCAAATTCTCCAAATTGCCTAATGAAGATGGTAGTTTTTGTATACGCGTTCTTTTTAGGCTTAGAAACTTCAACCATAACAGGTTTCCCACTTCTTTAGGCAATGGCTGCCCTTTTAGCCCCTTAATTCCTTCAAGATCTAAAATTCTCACTAATTTGAAGTTCTCAAAAACAACTTTGATTAGATTCCAATTCTCCAATCTACATTTCTTTTCATGAAAGTAGACAAGAGATCTGAGGTGTTGATTCACTTGCTCATCTTGTGGAATTAATTGATCAACACGTTGATCCAAGAAGATAGCAAGTCTGCGAACTCCACCAGTCTTTCTAGCATCCGATAGATTAGATGAAGAAGCAACATAGTCGGTACTATTTTGTTGAAAGCCACTAATAATGTAAAGAAAATGTTCCTGCGTAGCCTTTGACAAACACAGATCACGCATTAAATCATGGAGGCGACATGTTTTAATCCTTCTTGTGGATCCCATCTGACCAACTTGAACCATGCAGCGGCTAATTAAGTTACCTAGGTAGCGTTCGGCAACATCCTCCATTGTCTCATTCCTTTCATTCTCACATTGAGATGAGACAACGCCTTCTGCTACCCATAACTGAATTAATTTTTTTGCTGGTATCTCAAAATCTTCAGGGAATTGACTTAAGTAAAGAAAACATGGCTTCAGTTGATAAGGTAAGTCATTGTAACTTAAAGCCAACACCTCAGCTAATCTTGACTGCCTTTCAAGTTCCTCTCCTTTTATAAGGTAGGAGACTATACATCTATGTATTTTTTCCCACTCGTTGGCTGTCTCTTTATTAGCCAAAAGCCCTCCAAGCACTATGATTGCCAAAGGCAGACCGGCACACTTTGCAACCATTTCCTTGCCTAATCTTTCAAAGTCATTACAAATTGTGAACTCTGCAGAAGTCATGTGCTAACACTCAGTTAACATAATGATGGTGCTATAATCATGCATACACTACTTCTTATAGACATATGCTAAAAGCAAGACATGAAATGAGCAGCTTCTGCATATCCATCAAGGTTTGCAGAAACAGTTTTGAATATTAAAGACAATGATTCTTAGTCTCCAAATCATTCGTTGCGAAGCAGTAGCCAACACTTTTTGAGAGTCTGTTCTCAAACATAATTCAATTACATAGGGCATACCCTTCCAAACAAGCCAAATGCAATTGAGGATAAATAAAGCAAACTAATATTGTTCTCCTCTATTTCCAATTTAGCCTCCAATGCATCTTATATAATAAAAAGCAGCGATCTGATATCAACTCTTGAACAAACAAAAGTTCAGAAATCATGCAAAGTTTATTACTGAGTGCAAATCAAGTCGACATAGCATGTAAAGAATATAAAAAGAGCAAGCGTAATATCTGCACAAACTTAAACTCATAAGTTGACCTAATTTAAAATTCATTGGCAAGTGCGAATCAAGTCTTGACATAACAATTCAATGATCCTAATTTAGTTTGATTAAGAATCTCATTGTTTAACTAGATTCTTCTTTTTATCGGACATGGATTTAATAAATTTTCAGATCAAAGAGAGCACCTTAGGTTTTTCTAATTACAGTAGATGCCTATGACACGGCTTTCCTACTCTTTAAACAGCAGAAGGACCACTCTTATATTCAATTAAACAACAAAAAACAACAACTTAATCTTCTAAATTTTCTTTAGTGGCCACATAGCTGCAAAATACTGAAGACAAAACTGAGAGTTCAAGAAAATAATGAAACAAGCTAAATGAACAAGAACAAGACAGTTAAATAAGCTAGTTCATAGAAAGACAATTCTTGGTACCTAGATCCTCTTTTCTTGGAAAAGCTTTCTTTTGAAACAACGCCCAACTTTCTTCTTCGTTCAAGCACCTTGGCTCATGAACCAGACCTTTAGGATCTACATGTGAAATATCTTTATTGCGGGATGTGAAAATTATTTTGCTCCCAGTGTTTGTTGAGGGAAAGGCAGGACTTAGAATGTCCCATGCTTCATTGCTCCATATGTCATCCAGGATGATCAAACATCTTTTCTCTTGCAGAACTTTGTACAACTTCTTAGCTAGTTCTTCATCTTTCATTTTCGTAATCTCATCCCTCTCTTCTTTGGAAGGAGAAGTAAGCTTAAATAAAGTGCCCTCCCAAACATCTCTTTTCTTGCATTGCTGAGATATATAGGCCCAAGCAAAAGCATCAAAGTGGCGCCTAATAGCATTGTTATGGTAAATTGTTTTCGCAAGTGTCGTTTTACCAAGACCACCCATTCCACAAATATAGACCATTTTACAACTCGGATCTTGATTCAATAGCCATCCTGCCACTCGGTCTATGTCCTCATCTAAGCCAACGATGAACTCTTCGACAATATGAGAATAAGACCATCTCAATTGCCTTTGCCTCTCAAACGCAGAGCGCGACTCTTCTCTATCACTTGTTGCATTCAAACCATAAGTTTGTAAGCTTCTTGTGAGGTCAGATATGCGAGAGTTAATAGACAAAATCTCCGACCCAACTTTGTGAAGATATACACTTTTATACAGAGGATTTTTTGTTCTAAAACCTCGGCCGTATGCAACCTTGATTGCATAAATTTCAATCACATCCTCAGCATCATAAGCTAATTTTCTTATCTCTGATATCCAATTCTGTACACGTTCATCTTCATCTTGCCTTCTTTCAGCATCTCTTAGGAAGCACTGCATCCTCTTTAGTTCGGCCTGCAATTGTTTTACTCGGTCGCTTACCCCATACAACAATCTGGCCTCTTCAATAAGTATGTCGCCAAGCCTTTCAATTGTAAAGGACACAACTGACTCAACCATTTTAATGATTCTATCTCCTTCGGGTACAAAATTCTGAGTCAACCTGCAAAATACTTCATGTTAGCCACTCATCACATATGAGCTGGAGACTAAAATCATATACATTACAGCACAATTGATGGATTTCTGTTACATAAAGGTCATGTATAAATGTGTCTCACTTAAATTGGCGTTAGACTTTGCAGAACACATTCTTTTGATTCTAATACACAAATTTCTTACAACCAAAACTACGCATTAATTTTTTTAAACTTGTAGAGCAAAAAAGAAGGATAAAAACTAAAAGGATTCAAGGTAATGAAAGGTAAGGATAACAATAAGACGAAGCAAGCAAAAAGAGGGTCTTACTCCTCCGATATATGTCTGAGGAACCACAAAAAAATGCTCTGATGATGTAATTTTGAGCTTATGTTACTTCAATCCGAACAATTTTCTAAGAAAAAAAATATAGATCGATAAAAGAAATTATGTGTTTAACAAAGTCTATTAACCCGAAAGAAGAGAACAAGGAAATTAGAGATAGAACAAGAGCGTAGAAGATGAAGATATTACCTTCAATTTGCAGGGTATGGAGTTCTGAGCCACTTGTTCATCAATGCTAGTGCTAGTACAACAAAGCAAACTATTCCAAGTGTGAACTGATGGAACCTGTTGAATAAAACATCGAACCAATTAAATTTGTTTTCATAATGTTAAATTTAGTGATGGACATTTGTTAAATGTAACGACGGATTTAATAATTTAATATTACATGAATAAATTTAATTAATAATGCAAATTTTAGTAATGATTTGATGGTTTATTTTAGACGCTTTGCTTCTATTATATTTTTAATGCATTTTATCATTTGAGAGTAAAAAAATCTTATAAGGCTTATAGTAAAACAATCTTATAAGGCTTATACGCGTGGTATGCTTTTTTTACATTTTGATAAATGAAAATAAAGAAAAAGAAAAAAGAAAGATTGTCTTTTGAGAGTTTTGGCTGCATTTAACAACTCATAATTTTAAAGTGAAATTGTTTTATTGCAATTATAAGTATTTTGAGTTTATAACAGAATTAATGCATTAAAAAAAAGAATCCCCATTTTTGCACACCCATTGTTAGGGTGGGAACAGGCTAAGTATGGCTGTCAAAATGGGAACACGCTAAGTATGGCTAAGTATGTGCATATTTTTAGGGTCCGAGTCGTTTATGGTCAGTCTGCGGGTCTAAATGGGCCTAAATGACAGTTATGGTAAGACAATTAAGAGTGTGTTGAATCAGCAAATTTGAATTTGCAAAAAATAACCTAGGTGTGCAAGAATAATTGCCCTAAAAAAGGATTTTTTTTCCTTTAAATTTCTTAATGTTCTTCTAACATTTATTAATAGATTTTTATTTACATAAATAATATTTTTAACATAATTTTTTTTAAAAAAATTAAGATCTCTCACTTTCAAAAATAAATTAAAAGATTTTATCATTAAATTATTAAAATGATAAATAAATTTAACTTTTTTTACATTAGTGATTTAGTGGTAAATTTTTTTACTTCATGAGATATATTTAATTTTAGAGGATAATTTTTTGCACTACTTTTGTTAAAGGAGAAAAGGAAAAAATACGAATCGGATAAGTAAAGAAAAAGGAGTAACAAAATTGTAATTGCAGCTACGATGAAATTATTGTCACCACTAAACTTTTGGAGTCAATTATTGAGCACTGAACTAGAAATTGAAGCAATCCCATTAAAGTGAAGGAGTAGATTACAGCATCAAAGAAGAATGTTTTGTAGCTTCGTTTCTGCATTCATCATTTTCACTTCTCAGGTACTTCACTTCTCTACCTCTAAAATGTGCCAGCGTCCTATTTTAGGGGATTATTCCATATGGAACTATATTTACTCTTTAATGTGTGTGTGTGTATATATATATTGGCATTACATCACTTAGAACATAGAAATTGTTCAAGTATTTACATCAAATTTAATTTATCTTGGGTTTAATTTAGAAAATCTGTGTGTGATTCCTAATAGAAACAATCTCCTTACAAGTTTCATTGAAAGATCACCTCCTTGCAAAAGGTACAAGAGGTTACACTCATTGACACCAAAAATTAGAACGTTTCTCAAATTCTTAGGCATTTGTGGATCAAAGAACACAAGTTCATGTAAGAAACGCTATCCAACGATAATAGAAGAGCTATGCTGCCAAATTTCCGTGGTAGATCTTAGAAAGTCAACCAACAACTTCGACCGGGCACTAAAAATTGAAGGAGGAGGCTATGGTATCGTGTACAAAGGATGTCTCGAACATAACGGTGCAACTGATTATACGGTTGCTTTAAAGCGGATGAACGGGACTCGCCACAACCAAGTTTTCACGACGGAAATTGAGTTGCTCTCGCAGCTTCGTCGCCCTAATTTGGTCTCTCTTATAGGATTCTGCAATCACAATGATGAGAAGATTATTGTGTATGAATACATGCCCAATGGATGAACATAGAACCACCATCATGGGAGAAAATGCTAGAGATCTGCATAGGAGCCACCTTCACTCTGGAGCCAAGCGCACAATCCTTCACCGTGACATCAAGCCACATTCTTTTGGATAATAATATGGTTGCCCAAACTCGCAAATTTCGGGCTTTCCTTAGCAGAACCGCTCTCTACGTCAAAGCCAAAACCGATTGTAGACGTAGTTACAGGTGACATTTTTTTTTTCTTTTCATTTTGTAAGCTTATTTCAAAGAATTAATTTCTCTAAATAGGGTTGTCAAACAGGTCAGCCCAACTCGTTTAGGCCCGCCACAGCTAACCCGTGGGCCTAAACGGGCTTTTACTATTTGTAGACTAGTTTTTATATGTTTGGTCCGTCCATTTATGTGGATAAACGGGTTAATCAGTAGGTTATGCTTATGTTAATACTAAACGGGTCAATTTGACCCACAGGTTAAATGGGTTAGGTCTAAACAGTTTTTTGCTATTCGCGAGCCAAATTTTAGACATTTACTTCATCTATTTAATCAGGTAAACTAGTCGGGCTTGCAGACCGAGATCATTTTGACTACCCTATTTCTAAATATTCAACTAATAATTCATTTATAGGTACAATTGGATACATACCTAGAGTATATGTCAACTGGGGTTGTTACTGAAAAATGTGATGTTTTCTGAAAAATGTGATGTTTTCACCTTCAGTAAAGTTCTACTAGAAATGGTATGCAAAAGAACAATCAAATAATTATCAATAAGGCCAACATGCTAGCGAACAAACAAAGGGGGGGAGGGTGGAAGAAAATATCAAAAAGACAGACGGTCATTATATCCTTTTATCCACTACCTATATTAAGTGTTGCTAACTTTAATTAATCAACTACTTCTCACCTATTCTATGACTTACACAAGGTTATGCTGCTCCTGAATGTGACGTTTACTCCTTTGGTTTGGTCCTACTACTAATGATATTCAAGCGGAAACCAATTAATGACAAGAACATTTATTCCATTCTCAAGGGAAAAATAGCACCACGGTGTTGGCAAGTATTCCAAGATATCACACGGCGGTGCTTGAAGCTTGAAGCAAATGAGCGACCAACAATGAATGAAGTAAAGACTAAGCTTCACCATGCTCTGGCACTTCAAGAGGAAGCAGATGCCAACGCACCGGCGACTACAACTAGTTGTCCATGATCTTTGAAGCTCGCATAAAAAATTCTTTCGGTAGGATCGAATGTGTATGCTTTCTTTCTTTCTTTCTTTTTTTGTCAAATATGATTTGTTTTATTTGGTCATTGAAGGTTTAAGACAACTATATTTATGATGGATGACTTTTATTGGTAAGATATATAGTTTGTTTTAACCCCCTTAATTATTCAAGATTCATGTTGCAACTTGATCATTAAAAACACATGAATGTTCAGAATACTTAGCTGCAATGAATAGGTCCGGTAATTATCTCCACTCGATCAAATGCCAGACACCAAAATAAAGGTATACTACTTTCTGTTACTAAATCTTCTGAAGGGAACATCCTCAAGTATTTCTTTGAATCTTGGCTTGCAGTGAGGGTTTTTAATCAAGATAAGAAAATGTGGTGGACACCATTTTTTGTGATGTAGGAATTTGTCTATTTTTTATAACAAAAAAATGTCTCAAGTCAAGTCGAGGCAACTTAGAAATACTTTTTTTTAGTTGTAAAATTATGAGAACCATTGTTGTTGCAATTTCATGATATTACTTGATTATTCTCTATGTTAACATTTGTATTTTTTGAGAATTTAAGATTAAATATTTGCTGTTCATCTACTTAGACCATTTTAAAGATTAATTTATTAGCTTTTGTTAACTTTAAAAATAAATTTAATATTTTTTATGCCTCAACGCTGCAACCATGGGAACGAGTTTAATAATTTTGTCTCACATAGTTTTCTCAAGATATGTTTTAATGAGGTATGATGTGCCGAGTTTGTTTTGGATGGCTTGTTTGCACTCTGATGCCTAGGCTTTGAATGAAATATCTAAAAAACCAATTATTTCTTCTTAGGCCAATATCCCAAACACGGCAGAAAGTTTTGTCAAAGGTGCAATCTTGCAGACATAGGACACGAGTGTCAACATTTTGACTCGCCCAGGTAAGTTAGATGAGCCAGTGTCGGTGGACTGCAACATCAAGAAGGAAGCAGCTACACGAGGCTTTGTTCTGCCATCATCTTCAGGTTCTTTTCTATTCATAACCTATCTATCCTTTATGTGGCATGTATGTGAGACCTCTCTTGTCTAATTCTTAGCTTCTGAATTGGTTCCTTCATCTACTTTAATGATCAATGAATCACTTAGTTATTTCTGTAATCTCTAGGAAACCAATTCATACTTTGTTCTTCTATGATGATAGCAATAGCAAGGTTATCTGCCTCTACCTGACTGACATCATGGAGTGAAAATAATAAATCTACAACAGTTCTACTTTGTTGATCCCAACTTTGCTTATAAAAATTTAAGCTTTTATTTTTATGTTTTTTAAAACTATCATATGACAAGCTGCAAAGCAGGAGAAATTCTTAGGTAACTCTAAGTCTAACACATCATCTTTGAACACACACATAATAAAAGTCAGTTTCACCAGGTGTTTATGGGTCTCACTGAGATCCACTTTTTAACGTGTGTGTATCCAAGAATGATGTGGTAGCCTTCTGACCAAGAATTTCTAGCAAAGCGGTATGTCATGCCATCCCTGTATGTCTCAAAACTCAAAAGATTGAAGCAACATGTTGAAAGTAGAAATAATTTGTTGGTCCTAATCCCCACAGATACAGCAGAATCTTCGTCATTGTAGACAATCAAACACAAGTCTTCAACTCTCAAGTGGGAACAATGCTTGACAAATATTTGTGTTTCTTCCAACATTCAAAGCGTGCAAGTTCATCTAAGAAACCGTACCCAACAGTGATTGAAGAGCTATGCCCTCAATTTTCTCTTGCCGATCTTAGGAAATCAACCAACAACTTTGATGAAAACCATGTAACTAGAATATCACCATTTAATACGATATACATAGGTTATCTCAATCATAATGGCGAAACTAGTTATACAGTGACATTGAAGCGGTTGCGAAGTGAATCTGACCAATGGAAGTTTAAGAAGGAAGTTGACTTCCACTGCCAACTTCATCATCCGAATCTAGAGCCACTTATAGGATTCTGCGACCACGAAGATGAGAAGATTCTTGTGTATGAGCACATGCCCACTCTCTATGATTGCATACGCTCCAAGGATATGGAACCACTGTCATGGAGGAAAAGGCTGGAAATATGCATCGGAGCAGCGAAAGGACTGCACTACCTTCATACAGGAGCCAAGCGCCCCGTCTTTCACTGTGACATGATTCCCCAAAACATTCTTTTGGATAGCAACATGGTACCAAAACTCTCACATCTCGGGTTTTCCTTACAAGGGCCGCTTTGGAAGTCGAAGGAAAAACCAATAAAAGTGGACATGCTTATTGGTAATAATTATTTCTTTTAATCTGAAATCTGCCTGCAAATAGAGTAAACTAATACTTATGTTGCTGTAGGTACACCTAGTTACATGGCACCTGAGTATGTCCTAACCAAAAGCTTCACAGATAAATGCGATGTTTACTCCTTTGGTATGGTTCTACTCGAAGTCGTGTCAACAAACCACGAGCATAGAATCTTTGACAAGTTCTACATGATGGGAGATCTGTTTTTAGAAGAGTCGCTTCATTTAATGATGCCAGTTTTGAATATATCTAACCTTCTGGAGAGGTTCTCAGTTGACGAGATTATCAATCCAATTTTATTGAGAAAGATTGCACCAGAATGTTTGGCAGTATTCATAGATGTCACAAAAAGATGCTTGAGGAGAGAACCAAATGAAAGGCCAAATATGGGTGAAGTAGAGGTTGAGCTTGAGCAAGCACTGGCACTGCAAGAGGAAGCAGATACCCGGAATACTAGTGGTGATTATAACTTACTATCCACCACTATTCCTGAGCCAGAGTAAGAACAAGATTCAGCCTGAACAAGTTTCTTTTTTTTAATGTTCTGGCTGTAAAATTATTCACTTCTTGGAATGTCAAAAGCATCCAACTGCATTTGATTAATACAATTTATGTAGATGTGAGATGATGTGTATTTGTATTTGACAAGCATGGCTCTAAAATTAGTCACTAGTTCCGATCCCATTGTTATAGAAATTGTTATTCCTGTTGCAGATCAAAAGCTACATTTCATTGCAAGCTCATTCCTTCCATGATATACTAGCACGGGTTGCACCCTTGAAGTACATGCCAAATGGAAATTGAAAACTGATACAGGAAACTGTCTAAATTGTGAAGTATGTAAGGGCAAAAGAGGGGGGGTGGGAATTGGATAGCAAGTAGCGGTTACACTTGGATAAAAACTAACTGATTTTAACTAACTTCATCCATACATCTTGCAACTACAATGATCAGACCTAAACTTTTTGACTCAAACTGAAATGGATAAGGAAGTAACCTTAACCGAAATGGATAAGGAAGCAACCTTAGAAGGGCCATTGAATCCGAGGAGTAGATTGGTTTGAAGCTTGAATCCGAGGAGTAGATTGGTTTGAAGCTTTGTTTCTGCATTCATCAGCTGCAGGTACCTCACTTCTCTATCTCTTAAATCATTTATCCTTTTTTGTATATTTGTTCACAAACATGAGTTTTCTTGTTCATAATGCATCTTCCACATGATGTTATTATCTGTGATAAATTGATTGAAAAAAACAGGTGTCTCAAGTTGGAACAATGCTTTCCAAATATTTAGGATTTTGTGGCTCAAGGAATACAAGTCCATCTAAGAAACACACTTCAACGATAATAGAAGAGAAATGCCATAAAGGTGTCTTCGTACAACGATAAGAAACACACTTTGGTACTTGGTACAAAGGGTGTCTCTAACATAATGGCGCAATTGATTATACAATCGCAATAAAGCGGATGCCTGATGGCTTAAACTTTGAGGATGAGTTGAAAAGGGAAATTACATTGCTATGCCAACTTCATCATCCTAATCTAGTCTCTCTTATAGGATTCTGTAACCACAAAGAGGAAAAGATCATTTGACCCCTGAAATATTTTTACTTATTTAATCTCAGTTAGTTATCTCACCTATCCTATGATGCTCCTGAGTGGCCTCAAGGCCATGACTTCACGGATAAATGTGACATTTACTCTTTTGGTATGGTACTGCTACAAATGATATTCAAGATCTCGCAACCAATTAATAAGGAGAGTTTTTGTCCATCCCTCAAGGGAAAGATTGCACCACGGTGTTGGGAAGCATTTCAAGATATCACACAACGGTGTTTGAAGTTTGAAGTTTGCAGCAAATGAGCGGCCACCAATCAAATTAACGTAAAAGAATAGAGTTTGCAACTTAATAATGAACAAGACATGGTCGTTCAGACTAAGTACCTATCATGAGTCGGTGAGTAAAAAAACTTATTCAGTAATTGTCTCACTTGATTAAATGACAGACACGAACATAAAGGTACACTACTTAAAAATTATTGTTCTGTTGCTTCATCATCTGAAGCACCCGGACTAACAGAGCATGACCATTATACCTTCTATTTCCTGACTGAAAAAGGAGCACAAAATTTGTAAGCAACAAACAGTTATCACTTAAGCAAATTAAAAATGTTTCCTACATTAGGCCAAAATCTCAAACACAGCCAAAAGAAATTTTGTCGAAGTTGTAGTCTTGTAGACACGGGAAACACGTCTATGAAAGTTAACACCTTGACTTCTGGGGTCAATATTTTGAAACACCATTATGTTGTTAGGAAACTTAGATGAGCCACTGTGTTGTTGGACTGCAATATCAAAGTAGGAGCTATGTGAAGCTTTGTTTCTGCCATCCTCTTCAGGTTCTTTTCTATTCATAACTTATCTATCCTTTATGTGGCATGTGTGTGAGACCTCTCTAGTCTAATTTATGCATCAATTTAAGTTCATTTATGTTGATCTAATTCTGAGCTTATAAGTTGGTTCTTTCATCTCCCTCCCTGATGCTTTGTTAATGAAAAATGCAAGAAGACTTGATAAAGATAAAATCTGAGTACTAATTTAATGATCAATGAATCAATTAGTTATTTCAGAGATAAGAGAAGAAAGAGCAAGGTGTTTATGTCATCTCTATGAAACTTACTAATTAATTCATACTTTGTTGTGTCACAAAAGATTGAAAGTAGAAATAATTCGTTGGTGCTAATCCCCACAGATACAGCAGAATCTTCATCATTTTAGACAATCAAACACAAGTCTTCAACAATCAAGTGGGAAAAATGCTTGTCAAATATTTATGTTCCTTCCAATATTCAAAGCGTACAAGTTCATCTAAGAAACATTATCCAACAGTGATTGAAGAGCTATGCCCTCAATTTTCTCTTGCCGATCTTAAGAAATCAACCAACAACTTTGATGAAAACCATGTAACTAAAAGATCAATATTTAATACATACTACATAGGTTATCTCAAACATAATGGCGCAACTAATTATACAGTGACATTGAAGCGGTTGAAAAGTGAATCTAACCAATGGAAGTTCAAGAAGGAAGTCGAGTTCCACTGTCAACTTCATCATCCAAATCTATTGTCTCTAATAGGATTCTGCGACCACGAAGATGAGAAGATTCTTGTGTATGAGCACATGTCCAATGGTTCACTCTATGATCGCATACGGTCCAAGGATATGGAACCAATGTCATGGAAGAAAATGCTGGAAATATGCATCGGAGCTGCGAAAGGACTGCACTACCTTCACACAGGAGCCAAGCGCCCCATCTTTCACTGTGACATGCATCCGAATAACATTCTTTTGGATAACAACATGCTACCAAAACTCTCACATCTCGGGTTTTCCTTACAGGGGTCGCTTTGGAAGTCGAAGGCAAAACCAATAAAAGTCGACAAGCTTATTGGTAATTATTTTCTTTTAACGTGAAATCTGTCTGCAAATAACTTTAGCAGTTGAGTAAACTAATGATGCTATAGGTACACCTGGTTACATGGCACCCGAGTATGTCCTAACCAAAAGCTTCACAGATAAATGCGATGTTTACTCCTTTGGTATGGTTCTACTCGAAGTCGTGTCCACAAACTACGAGCATGACATCTTTGGCAAGATCTACATGATGGGGAGAGATCTTTTAGAAGAGTCGCTTCATTCATTGAAGCCAGTTTTGGATATATCTAACTTTCTGGAGAGGTTCTCAGTTGACGAGATTATCAATCCAATTTTATTGAGAAAGATTGCACCAGAATGTTTGGCAGTATTCATAGATGTCACAAAAAGATGCTTGAGGAGAGAACCAAATGAAAGGCCAAATATGGGTGAAGTAGAGGTTGAGCTTGAGCAAGCACTGGCACTGCAAGAGGAAGCCGGTGCCCCGGAATAGTAGTGGTGATTATAACTTACTACCGACCACCATTCCTAAACCAGAGTAAGGACAAGTTTTAACTGAGAATAAATTTGATAGATGTTGTTCTTGTTTTTCATTTTTTTATTTTTATTTTCTTGCTATAAATTATTCACTTCTTGGAATGTCAAGAAGATTAGTCTACATCCAACTGCATTTGATTTAATACAATTTATGTGGTTGTGAGATGATATGTGTATTTAATCACTTGTTTCAATCCCCTTGTTATAGAAATTGCAATTCCTATTGGAGATCAAAAGCTACATTTCATTATAAGCTAATTGCTTTAGACCATTCCAACAAAGACTTCAGGAAATAAAATGACTTAAATACACTGCGTATTTAATAACAGCTGGAAGCTTTTGCAAGCATAAGACACAGATTTCAATAACATTGCAAATTTGCAAGCATAAAACTAAAGAGAGGGCATGAAAAATAATTGTTCGCCTATGATTTTTGTGACTATTCAGATAGATATGAACAGATTTTTCAGCCATGAACTGCAATTTCTGCAAAGAACTCATCCAAAATGAAATTGAACCTCTCCATCTGAATCCTCCCAAGCCCTATCCCAACTTCAATTCCACCTTCGTCGTCCCTGCAATCAGAGAAAGAGATTGATCCTGAAGAATCAACTTGAACCACCTCACTCATCTTAGGCCTTCCCAACCCAAAGTCAGTCCCATACACATTCAGCCTCGGTGACCCTGCAGTTACCACCATGTTCTTCCCCAATGTGGCGAAATCAGTGAAATTCGACATCAATGTTTCGGCACCTTTGTAACCCTCTGATTTCAAATCCCGAACTTTGCTTCCAATTGCAATTGCTGCCTCAAAAAAACCGTTTTCACCCACTAGCTTCCCTCTATTGACTTCAACATTGCCACAAATTAAACAATTCCCAAAGTATGCTAACGGAATTGAAAATTCACTTAGGTTGCGACAATCTGCCATAAATGCCAATCTATATACTTCATCATCATTTTTGGTATCTTCTTCTGATTTCACCTTGCTAACCCAAAGTAATGAGCATGTCACCACAAATGTTGATACATGAAACAATGTTGCTATTTCTATACCTTGGCTTTGGCATTTAATTGACACCCATTTCTTCATGTTCTCAACATGCTCACGGCTCAACACAAAGGTGCGGCGCACCGTATCACTTGGAACATGAGGAGGAAGGCCCATGGACTCCACACTTTCCAAGGGCCTACTCCACAATGCTTCCAAGAAAATGGGCTTGAGCCCATTCGGGTCTTGAATCTTGCCCCTATCGTGAAGTGGCAAATCAAGGTTGTATAGGCCCATGCCCAGGCCCAGTTCCTTTCTACAGAGCGAGGCCCAAGACTTCATGAAATGATGGAAGGCCTTCCCATCGGCCACCACGTGTCTGAACGTGAGGCATATGGCGAAGCCGGAATTCGGGAGGTGAGTTACCTGAAAAAAGATTTTTATTAGATTATGGTTTTTGAAGTAAAAAATAACCGGAGATTTACTAAATTGTAGATACTTGTTTTTTTCGAATCTGGTACAAAATGTCTTGATTTCGTATTATTTTTAATCCTTTATTGTGTCCAAGATTCGTGAACTTGTTCGCTTGGAGTGGGATGTTCACCTTCAATATGTAATATGTTTACAGGAAAGCGAATAGAGTTGTGGATGGTTTGGCTCGTTTGAGTCACTTAGAGATATCCTTCAATATTCATTGGTTTGACAAGACTTCCTCTTCTTGATAGGTCAACTAAGTTAAGAGTAGTTGAGTTCTCTTTCTCCGGGCGTTTAGCCCCTCCATCTATCAAATATTGTTTTTTTATAAAATTGATAAAAGTAAAAAAGTAGTACTCATTTCATAATATTTCACTATTAATTTTATGAAATCGGTAACAACTGTAACAAAACGTGAAATGACCATTTTCACATACCTAATAGAGTAAACATTTTTCGCATTCTGATTTACTACATATTTACAAGAGTCTCAACGTCATCAACTTACCTGAATAGCCATGGGAGGGATGAGCAAGGCGCTGTCTGGCGTGCCACGTGGCGGGGGCAGACTGGGAACGAAAGGGCGCAAGCACGTGACGTCTCTCGGCAATTCCGTTACGAGTTGGCTGAGATCTAATGACGAGTACTCGGCGACAGTGAAGGCGAGGGAGTCGCCATGGGAGTAGAGGATGTGAGGTTGCTGGGGTTTCGGAGGGAAAACGATTTGGGAAGAGAAAGGGAAGAAGTGCTGAAGAGCAAGGGAAAGTGATTTTTTGAGACTCGGAAGCACGTTTTGGGTGAATTGATTCGTGGAATGAGGGAATTCGTAGAAGAAGATGCGTTTGATTGGAGGGCATCCTAGCCACGGAAGGTCGAAGAAAGTGAAGGGAATTGCGGAATTCGGAGGAACTGCGCCCTGTGGAGGACCAATTTGGCATTGCTCTATCACCTTCACTGTGTCAGCCATGGATCTGAGCTATGTAGATGGGATTTAGTTGGAGTATTTATTACACAAATTTTTCTGTACGAGTATACTCTAAAGTCAAAGCATAGTTAACGTTAACGTAAGGGGTATTCATGGGTCACACGAATTTGCCCAATATTTATATTGGATTAATTTTGAAGATTCGGACCTGACTCAAAATTCAATAGATCCAATCATTTTTCGGTCAAGTTAAAAATTGGGTTTGAATTTAGTTAAAACGGGTCAAAATATTTGAGTCTATATTTCTTAAGGGCTTTTTTATTGTAAAATAAAACTCCTTGCAATTATAAACCAATTCAAGAATAAAATGTGTAAAATATGAGCAAATGTGACTACTATATATCACTACGAACAGACAAAAGGCACATCACAAAATTGAAAGCACGCAAAGAACAAAAATCAACTTCAAACTACAATAGATTTGCAATCATAAGATGGGATGAGATTGCAAGAATCTAATTCATTTAATTTTTGTGATTTCTCATGATGGAAAGAAAAAAAATTTATAATAGTATAACATACAAGCCACCGAATCGAGTTGGGTGACTTGAGACTAAACCCAAACTCAATATGAATTAAAATTGAATTTTTTTTAGAATTTTTTAAATCAGATTCGATTAAATTAGGCTCAATTTGACCGCCACTCCGAGTGTTGAACACTCCTAGGAAAAGTCATGCAACCTAGTAAATAGATTTTTCCTTAAGATATTTTTGCCTTACAAGACATACGCATGACGTAAGGGGATACCTAAGATACATGCATCATTCATGTGAATTGGATTCAATACAGGTTTATCATTTCACATGTTTCACTCACAATAAAAGTTAATTTTTTTTATCTTTATTTAGAATAAATAAGTGTTAGTTATACATTTCAAAAAATAGATATGTAATAATTATCTAATAAATAAATAAATATTATAAAATAGAGAAACAAAATTTGTCATTGAATATTTTTGCATGTTACACAGATGAGTTTAATGTTATTACAAAATAAAAAAAAATATTATCATTAAATATTTATGTGTGTTTGTGCACATGTATTTAATATATTTATTTTTTTGTGTTTGACAATGTTTGTTTCTCTGTTATGTAATATTTGTTTTTGTAACTGTTAGAAGACTATTTTTTAGGTATACAAATAGCAGAGTTATTTAGAATACACATGCATATTCATAGCGCTATCAACTTTATTGTGAGTGTATTTAAATATGTGACGATAGACTTGTATTTATTCAAGAGTTTTTCATGAACCTTATTAAAATGGAGTGATGATATAAACTGTCATTTGATCAAATCATTTTGTATGCATAACTTTTTAAATAATCAATAAGATAATTAACCATTTTTTACTTACTTGACGTGATTTAATTGGATGATATTGTAAGCAATTAATCTCATTTTCCAAACTCTTACATGATAAAATCTTGTAAAAAAAAATGGGAAAAAACCTCAACTTAGTCCCTCTAAATTTTGATTTCGATCAATTTCATCGCTCCTAAATTTTTTCGGACAATTTCTTCCATCTCAATTTAAAAAATCAAACATATCAGTCCCTTCATTTGTTTCACTAATGATGGTTGATGACGTTACAGTTAACAAAACGTCACCCCTTCCACGTAGGCAAGTGAGACACATAAACCCCTAACTTAATCCCTCTCAATTTCAATTTCAATCCACTTAGTCCCTCCCAAATTTTTTCAGCCAATTTCTTTATAAAAAAAAGACACAAATAAAAATTTTAATAGTCTTACTAATTAGATTTATGTTAAGCCTATAAAATTTTAATAGCTCCATTAACTCATCACGTCACCCCCTTCCACGTATGCATCCTTTCATATGTGAGGCTGACACCTTAACCACGTGTGTTATTAGATTTATGTTAAGCCTATTAAAATTTAATAGCTTCGTTAACCTTACCGTCATGTCATCCCCTTCCATGTAAGTATCATTCTATGTGTGAGACTGACACCTTAACCATTAAGGCTACTAGTGTTATTATTATATGATGTTGCATATATTTTATATATTTTATACCTGAACAATGTTACTAATAAATGACTCAAAAAATTCAACGATTAACGGAGCGACGTGACATATTAACCGCCACGCCAATAAACACGATTAGTCAAAAGGACTAACAAGGCTAATTTTTTGATTTGAGAATGACGAAATTGACCGAAATTTTTTTAAGAGGGACTAAGTTGGTAGTTCATGTGTCTCATTTGCCTACGTAGAAGAAGGTGATGTGGCAGTTAACGTGTCACGTCATTTCGTTAACCATCACATCATTAATCACCGTTAGTGAAATAGACTGAAGGACTAACGTGTCCAATTTTTTGAATTGAGAATGTTGAGATTGTCTAAAAAAATTTGAGAAAGACAAAATTGACCAAAATCAAAATCTAGATGGATTAAATTGAGGGTTTTTTTTTCCAAAAAATTAAAAATGGGTGCATATATTATCAAAGGCACTATGGAATCACAATTGCTTATTATAGAAGTGTATAAGAGTCTTATTTGTTTATCTCATGCATGAATTTCACCTTCTCAATTAATTGTGAGACATTAAATATAACATTGTTATGTGAAAAAATAACATGAAAGAAAGAATCCACTTCCGTTACTAAATTGCCACCATTGTAAATAAAAGAAAAGGAAGAAATGAAATAAAATGAAAGAAAATAAATAAAATGAATGAGATGAAGCAAAACACGTAGCAAGAGAAGTGGTATGGGCCAAGAAATTTTCGGGCAAAATATTGTCTCCACAACCACCAATCAGGGCATTATAATTATTCACATGGAATTCGTATAAAAAGGACTAAATCATCAGGTAGATACAATTCAAGTGGGATGCAAATATGGAACCACTATACGAAAGCATAAATCTTGCAATAACTTGCTACTTTTGTATGTAACACATTACATTTCAGAGTTTCAAATTTATGCTTCACATTTCATTGCAAAACTATATATCTATTTCCTTCCATAATACACTTATCCAAGGCATTGCTAAAAAAATGAATACACTGTATCCAATTTAATCATCAGAAAGAATGAACCTATAAAATTTTCTGGTTGTAAATTCCACCAGTTATTTTTCACAACAGTCTGTTAGTATAATCTTTACTGCTTCAATCAAGTTTTTAACCCCTCCAGTTAAGGCTTATGAATAATGTACTAACAGCAACTCCAGTGCTCAAGGTGTTGTAGAGTTATAAGCCAATGTGTGCTACAGAATCTCTATTCGTCTGTCGTACATACGCGTTCTGAGCAAAGAAAAACGACAATTGAGATGTTGACATACATAGATAAAATGCACGATGATACAAGAGGATTCAATCTTTGCAGTTATTCCAAACTTGATATGTAAACAAGTCTGCTGCATTAAATAAACATGAAATAGGATAAACTTGAAATAAAAGCTTATAAAATGCACCCATTAGGACAACAAATCAATGGCGTAAACCGATCCATGTAGTAGGATAAACTTGATGGTTTATGATATAATATAATGCTATTGTCAAGATGCCTGGACAGGAATGTTTGCTATTAGATAGGATTGAGTTAATGGCCTCTCTCTTCGGTACATTGTTCGTGTTGTTTCGAAGCAATTTCTATTGCAGAAATGAAAAAAAAAAAAGATGTTGGACAGAGTCGTTGCATATTCAGGTTAATTTGGCTCGCTTTTTTCTTTTCCATTTTCTATTTAGGAGGATTTCTTATTTACCCTCTAAATTTGCTTTTCCCTCGAGTTACTAAGCATGGCCACAATTGAAAGCTAAGATTATTTGAGGCAAAGATATATAATTAAATCAATTATTAGACTAAGCATAAGTTAAACAGTTATTTGGTATTCAATTATTTGCATACACTGGCCTAGAAAAATAGTCACAAGTCATAAACATAAATGCAAATGCAAGTGCAGATACACATCGAGAGAATGTTAATTAGGGAGGAAGAGTTCTTACTTAGGTACTCATATGTCAATATCATGGAAGTACCCCACGCCGACATACTAAAAAGTCTCGGACCAAACCCTCTATAAAAGCCTTTCCAACCATCTTCCCTGATTAAATCTTTCGCAACTTGTTTTATTGAGCTTCTCTTTTCGTGTTGCATCACCTGGAGCGCAGAACTATTCAATCAGAAATATTAAGCAGATGGTAACCAAGGATAAAAGATAATAAAGTTTCGTTTGTTGAAATTGATTTACATTGCTCAAAACTCCGCAGATATGTAATACCGAAGTATGTTTTAACTAGTATTCTGCGAATGGCTAAAACTTCAATTGTTAAATGGAAATTGCTTAAGAATTTTCCGAACACCTAAAATTTCTATGTCGAAGACTGAATAATATAAAGATCTAACAAACCTGTAATCGTGTCTTGATAGTATCCAACGGGGTTGTGATGCAGGATGCAGTTGCGCCAGCAATGATCCCTCCAGTAGCCTGAACAAACATAATCTTCTGCACGCTAGGAGTGTTTTCATCATATCCGCTACCACTACCATGACCCAAGAATCTGCACATGCCAACCAGGTGCTAATTGTCTTCAACATTATAAAGTTTGCACAATACAAAAACATTGGCATGGACATGTACTAGAAGTTCATTACCCTATTACTTATAAACTTTGGCTAATCTTTAAAATCTTCAAAAAAATCCCTCATAAGCTAACGGCAAAATCGAGAGTGCAAATTTCATAGGCTCTCTGACTCTTTGGGCCAAGAGGAATTTATATCTTTCCTGGCTTAACACTATCCACTGCCTGAATGCAGAGGCGGTAACACAATCCCAAATTTCGAGAAGTGTAATTCAATCCCTTGAGACTGAATTCATTACATTGATCTGACCAGGCTAACTCCAAGTTTCAAGAACAATCATTGTATTTAAGCAGAGCACTCCACTAGAGCACTACCCATGTCCTTGGAACACAAGATGTTCATAATTCTAACTTCCAGGGAAAATATATTAGCTATGTTTGAAAACCATGCGCACATCATGAACCATGGCTGATGAGTTAATGTTCAGACTTAAAAGCAAGCATTACTATGTCTTACCTCCAAATGATGCGTTGACTTGAACCATAACTTGCCCACCATACAGCAGTAGAAGGTGAATAAGTAATAACAGATAGACCAAATCCTCGGTATAGTCCTCGAACTCCTTCAGACCTTATAACCTTGCGAGCAACGTCCAGACCCCCACTGTACTGGGCATGACCCGAGTATCCTTGCACCATCAATTTTTGGGTAACCTGAATATCATTCAATGTAGATTAGATACTAGACTTTTCCATATTTTGATAAAAGAAGTATAAACACAGTATCATATATTTTGATAAAATGAACAGCCAATATTACTTTTAAAATCATATCATGTACAAAAATGAGTGCAAACACACTTACTGTGAATTGCACAAGACATCTGATAGAACATCAGTGAATAACTGAATATATTTCCAAGTTCCACAGTGAAAATAAAGCGTAAAAGATTGTTGAGCTGTCTAAAAAACTTGTTCTGTTGTTCAACAACAGATGTATTTGAATATACCACCAAATCCATATGTCTATATATGTCTGGTTGTCAGAGCAAAATAATGTATTTTCAATTTCACAGAGATAAAAGCATGTGCTGTCATGCAGCACAGATTACATTACATGAATTAGATTCTCATACCACATCAATTGGAACAAACACAGATTGAGCTACAAGCGACGATGTCATGCCTGCAACTCCATTTGCTAAGGCAGCCTGCGTAGTTTCGGATAGCTTAAACGGTTCGAGCATTCTGAAGGCAGCCACCTTTGTGGTCTCCAAAGTAGTGAGAAACAAGACTCTAGCCGGAATTGCTCCTGTGATAACTGTGCCAAAACCTCTGTACAAACCAGGGACGCCATCGGTTTTAAGCAACCGTTTCGCAACAGAGAATGCATTTCTCTCCACAGCATCCCTTGTAGCAACCTGGAGCCTCGTTTTCACAACAGAAACCGGGTAAAGCGCCACCGTAACACCAGTGAAGAGTCCAGCTCCGACGACATAGAACTTAGTTTTATTTAGCCTGCAGAATTGGTTGAACTTCATAAGTATACAGAGCTAATAGAAGCCAAGTCCAATCCTTATAATACCTCAATTACTCACAACAAGACCCATAAATATATTAACAATGGACCAATGCAAGGAAAACTGGAAAAGAATGGGTCTCTCTGAATTTTTCGATCTTTATCAGCTACTACATGCACGTTTCCAATCAAATTGAGAAATTCAAAAGCTTGTTCTTTTTTATCTCCAAAGCAAAAATAAATTGTACCCCTTTAATTGATTTGGTTTGATTCCCAACGTTACAAGCAAACCAGAAAGGCCACAATTTCTCCCATCCCCAATTTAAAACAAAAGTAAAAAAATTGAAACTTTAGGGGCCACGGTGTGCCAAAAAGAGTTTTTGGAATAATGGGTATGTCGAAATGCACCAAACAATGAACAAAAACATAATCAATCAATGCCAAAGCACCCCTCAAATTCTATTAAGAATATTAAAAATATCCGAAAACCTAAAACAAAAAATGGGAAAAGAAGGAGAAAGGAAGAGAGCATACTTGTCCCAGTGAATCTCGGTTTGGCCGAATGACTGCGCCATTTGACGGGGGAATGATGTGAAATTCTCAGAAACGCTGAAGAAAAGTGAAGAAGTCCAACAACAATAACAGCATCCCTTGCAATTGGTTGGTTAAGGTTGCTGATATTGGTGTTGTTGTTATGGGGAAATTGGTGGAAGAATTGGAAAAGGCTGCGCCAACGCGGTGTTTTTGTTTGGGGGGGAAGGAACGCACGCCTTCCAATGGAAAATTCTTCAATTCCAATTCCATGCCTTCTGTCTTACTTTGACCATAGTTTTTCTATTCGGCGCATCTTCCTTTCCGGTTCCTATTGGTCACACCCGACCCTGCTGGATGCATCACCGTTCATAATCTGCCTATTTCCGTTTTCAGTTAATCTTTTTTAAAAATGTTTAAATAGGTAAATTATTTTTTGTACTTGTGTGTCGGCTCACTCACCAATCAAGGGGGAGAATAATAGAACAAGGATATATGAGACCCTCTTGCATAGGAATGTCAAACCGGTTAACCTGGTTTATTTAATTTTTGCGTTAAACAAGTTTTTTATTTTTCATGGATGATTTTTTTTTTTATGTTTAGTCTGTCCATTTAGTGTAGGTAAATAGGTTAATTTGTGATTAAATATATTTTAACACTTAAAACTATTAAACAAATTAATTCAGTTCATTTAAGTCTAACCCATTTAGCTCACGAGTTAAACGGATTGGGTTACAATTTTTTGTATGCAGGTAATTTTTTTTTAGCTTATCCATTTAATGCAAATAAACAACTCAGCCAGCAGGTCGAGCCTATTTTGACAGCCCTACTCTTAAAATATAGACCCGGCATTTTGTTTGTAAATACCACAATTCTATTTTATTTTTCTTAAGAACTTTTAGAGGAGCTTAGAGGATAGAAAAATGGTGAGAATGCGGATATCGAACTCTTTGACCTAAAGCTATCAAGTTCTTGGCTAAAGGGAGATATTACTTAATTTACAATTCATTGAAAAAGATAGGAGTGTAATACAATTCATTGAAAAAGATAGGAGTGTAAACGGATCAAGTCAACCTGATAAGTCTGAAAAAAAACTAACCTAGTTGGTTCGATATGGTTCGAGTCATCGGATCATTGGATCAAAAAATCAACCAAAACTAATCACTAATGAATCTATTCTCGAATTTATAATTTTGAAACCCGTCCGACCCATGAACCCAAAGTGGAGCCAACCATAGCAACCCATATTACCTTTTTTCCTTACCCTACTCTAGTAGCCCAATGTCTCAACCCTTCGGCTCACTAAAAAAATTGACAAAGACCCATTCCTTTTTTCCCATGACCAAGAAAACCTAAAGCTAAAGGTCCTAACTCCTAAACGGCGCCTCACGCATGGCTTTCAATCTTTTAAGATTAACTTCTTATCACTATCACTTCCATCTTCTTCCTTCCTAACATAGTGAAACCCTCATTTATCCATCTTTTTCCATTCTCACCCTCCATCTTCTTCGTGAGACAAGAACCCGAAGAGAAGAGAAGAAAGTTGTGGATAATGGTCATCTCACCACCGTTAAGAGAAACGCTAGTAAAGACGTGAACGACGAAGACTAAATTGCAACACAAACGACGAAGTCGTGAGCGTGAAGAGAAGACAAAGAGAATCATTTCGCCTTTTTTCGATTTTCTGGTTTTCAATTTTTTTGATTTGTTCCATTTTAAAAATATATTTTTACCATTTTAAAATCATCATTTATTAACATGTAAATCTGATAACCAAACTAAACAAAACCATTTTTGTTAGGTTTGGTCCCAATAAATGCAAAACAATGAAACCGAACCAAACCAATGAAATTTGATTGGTTGGACTTAAAACCATCACAAATCCAAACCAAACCGACCCGATTTCACCCCTAGACAAAGGAGCTCTTTTAACTAATAAAAGCTTGAGTTTAGTGAGCACATATTGATAAATAAAATAAAACTTTCCTAATATAACTCTCTTTGTTTTTTTAACTTGTTCAATTTGAGTTATGCACGAGTATTAAGAAAATGATTGAAAAATATAAAAGTAAGGAAAAATTAATAGTATTTTACATAATTACCCTTATTTAATATAGAAATAATGAGGATAGTTGGAGTTAATAGCAATATACAAATATGAGAGATAGTGTTTATTTAATAGAGATATAGAAAGAAAAATAGTAGTTAATGTAATATAAATTTAAAAAGTGAATAAATATTTATAAAAATACAAAAATAGAAATGTGAACAAGTAAAAAAAAATAGATAAAGTAATTTTTTATGATTCTATTTTTTGACACTCGTCTATAAATCTTTCATAACTCATAAATTTTCACTGGAAATATTCATAATTGTATTAGGTCAAGTTAGTTGAACTTAAGATAATAAGATCCAAACGTCAAATTTAACAGGTGTTGAAATCGTTACTGACAGTGGTGATTTTAGAATCTATCAACATCACATCACCTATCGTTGTCATTAGTTTATAGCTTTTTGTGTATTTTTTTTAAATGGAATAAAATATCACATGGCAATTTTAAGACCAAAACCATACAATTATAAAATAATAATAATAATGTGTTTCATATTATTGTATTACTTATTTTCTTAACCTATGTACATGCACAAACCCCAAAGAATATGAAGAGTTATATCCAAGTAACTACCACGAAGAGAACCGCTACCATTCAGAATCAGTCTACTTTTCAAGCTAGCATTATTAGTTAACAGAGCATCATTAGCTACAAACAACATACATGTTTTAAGCCTTTTGTGGGGAACTTTCCACAATTGCTTGAATAGGTAGCTTGCTCTGACTTTAAAGTGAATTTCCCTTGTAACAATGGGAAACCATGCAATTTGATCCGGATCTGCAAAAACTAAGGGATTTAATTTGCATTAAAATATTATCCAAAAGAAATCATAGGAGATATAGTGTTCCAACTTGTTCCAATTTCAACCCCCCATTTTCAAATGCAAACTCATTTACAGCAAAATCACCCAAATTATGGATACCAAGAATTCAATGATCATTCCAGAATTTACAGTTCTACCATCCCAAATATCCAAATTAAATTCTGATTAAATTGAGACTAGATTTGTGTACCTTTCGGATAGGGGTAGGTTTATCTCTTAGGATGCTAAGACAATGGTCTTCATAGGTCCGTGTAATAGTGTAAGTATATGTAAGGACTCTGACACTCAAATAATATTTACGGGAGATTAAGGTAAGAATATTAAAAAGAATTTGATCGTGAACCTCATTACATAAACCCTATATATGACCTTGATTAGGATAAAAGTCCAACGAATACTTTCTCGAATGGATCTCACAAATTAGGGCTGGTCAANCCCCCCCCGCGCGCACGATAAAGAGCGTCCTGGCTTTTTTGCAAAATTATTTTTTTTGAATTTTTGTAGCTTACCCGAGCACCCATATTTTTCACAAATATTGAATTCCACGTCTACTATGTCCTAGCATAACACATATACGAATATTTGCTTATAATTTAATTAAACTAATTTAAAAAAAAATTAAATTTTTTTTTGCCCAAATTCGCCAACCGCGTTGGCGAATTCAACCTGAATCGCCAAACGCGTTGGCGAATCCTGCCACGTCAGCGCAAAGGGGGGCAGTCCTGTATTATGTTTTGAAACGGGGGTATTTTGGAAAATAGTTCCTGTAGCAGGGGCAATAGAGTAAAAACGTCTTTATTTTTTCACAAAGGCATTAACACGTAGACCTTCTTTAAAATTTCGTACAACATCCTTGAAAATAATTTTGATGAACCAAGCACATTAATTCAATGAACATTTTCTAAAACCACATTCCTAAGAATAGCATATGCATTCCTGAGAATTATATTCCCAATCAATATAGAAAATGATAAAAACCAAACAGCACTCCATCCATCCATCCATGTGATTGACTCGCACACATTCCCTCCTATAGCTGGCACCCTCTGTTTTTATATACTCACCACACAGAACAGAACATGACGAGTTGACAACACAACATTTCTTTCGTATCAGTGTCCAAGTTGTGCGGCAAGTGCCATGAGATTGCAAGGAACTGTTTGGCTGCCCATGTTTTAATTTGTGCTTGTACTCTAGGGAGAGTCCAATGTCTGTATTTTGATTGATATAATATATATTTTTTTTGGAAAATCTTCCAAAACAAACAATGAGTAGGTTTAACAATGAGTAGGTTTAACACATTTAATTAATTATTCTTTATTTTCGGTACAAGTTAGCTCATTTAGTTATAATCTCAATTTATTTATAATTTAATGTATTTTATCACAAAATATGTGTCTAGATATATTCAGGTATAAATAAAAAAAAAAATGAAAGAAGCAGCCATAATGGAACAGAAGAAATATACTACTAATCAAAGTTTCTTGACCACTTCCTATTATTTTATGAACAATTTTTTGAGAGTCCTGATGCATATAATAATAATTGTATTATTTCTCTTTTTGACTAATTATTACGTGTTCTTTCTTTTTTAAAAACAAAATTGATTAATTTCTTTTCCATATAATTCTTAGAAATATTTCCTCCAAACCTCGTGTGTTTATCTTGAAAGTTTGGTAAACATTTCTAAAAGTAATTGTTGGCTGCAACCAAAGTTTGAGAAATAAAAATAATTACTAACATTTAGTTGATTTAAGTAATGAGTAATACTAATACAAAGCCGAATTTATCATGACTCGGCACATAATTTCATAGAGAACTCTTTTATTACTATGCATACATAGATACTACCAAATTATTATTAGTTGCAATGATGCTATATATATGATTTATAGTAAACCCAAGCCTATACTATTGACATTCTTTTTTTTTATATATAGTAAAATTATTGTTCTCAAGTTGAATTAATTGAAATTCAATTACCGGTAAATTTAGATTAAAAAGAAAAAAGAACATTTCTAAAGAAATACTATTTTATTGGTTGCAGTTGAGGTGCTTTGTTCCTTGGGAGAGTTAAGAGCTGTCGGTGACTGGTGTCTGAGACCAATTACCACCGACACAACAGGCGGTTCATATTTTTTTACACATAATTTGAGCCAACAACAGCTTAACACGTGTAATTATAAGAGCTTCATAATATTTATTTGGTGCTTCACTATTTGTTATAATATAATGGTCACTTTTACGGATGATTTATAGGTATTTTATAAGTGTTCAAACATCTTTAAGAACATATTTTACCTAATAGAATAATTAATGTCAAATTTACTTTAAATTTTTTTAATAAAATAAGTAATTCAACAAACTATCAATTATGAAAATAAATAAATAAAACCAAATATATTGTGGAAGAGCTGACCGTATGGCACAGGTAACAGGTTGCTTTCATGAATGCACAGACTTGGTTGGTTTGACAATGATGGGGATTAATCAAGTAGCTGTTTATATTAATAATTAATTTGAATTCATCTAATTCTATTATTCTATGCACTTAAAAACGATGAGGAAAACCATTGTACAACAAACTGCTTTTATTTTTTCTTTTGAAATTTGGTTTCTTCATTTAATTATATAAATATTTTATGGTTCAAAGCAAATCAATGCACAAGCGAATACATTTAGAAAAGTTAAGAAATTTTGAATGAGTCTCAAGCATCATCGTTGCTACTAGACAATTTCGTGTTTGAGAACTCTCAGTTTACAACACAAAAAGGAAAATCCAATTTGGTAAACAATGCCAAGCAATAGGACAAGTGATGTGTGCTCTAGAGTTCAAAAGGGCATAATAACTTTTATTTCATTTTTATTAGTGGTTATTTTTTTATAAGTTATAACTTTGAATTTATTCTAAAATTAGTTTTTAGAAATTTGTAATTTTCATATTCTACAACCTTCTTTTTTAAAATTAATTTTTAAGAATAATGATCATTATTTAAAGTTGTAATTTTGTCGTCTTCATCATTTTTTTTAATTAATGATCATTTTTCATAGACATGTGATCAACTTATATGTATTATCATAAATGTTATTATTATTATTTTTTTTGGGTATACAATGTTATTATTTATTGTACCATATTTTTCTCACTTGGGGTACAAACGAAAATGCTCTATGTACACCCAATATCCATACACCCGTATATACACCTCCTATTTATATTGTACCAATCACATTTAATACGGACTATATTATACGTTATCAATGTCACTCCCACACGAGTTTTGCTCAACATAGTCAGTGTCATTACGCAACAAAATACGAAATTTGAGATCCAATGCACAAAACCAAAATCGCGAGATTGTTTCAACCTATAGCAGCATGAAAATCGAAAGAACCTACACAATCTAACATTGATAATCATAATCGGAATTTGTTGTTGATCGAAAATGGCACTGAAAGAAACCTGGTAATTGTTCTGCCTTTTTTGTGTTGATTTTGATGGAGAGTGTTCTTCCTATGTTTCTGTGAAATTCTAGTGTTCTGAAGCTTTATATGATCTAATGCACATTTATCAATGGCGAATATCACAGAAGATTGATTGCGCAAACTTTAAATGGACATATGCACAAACATTAGATGGGCATGTACACAAACATTATCAACATGCCATAGGTTCTATCTTTTTGGGGGAAGAGGATGTGCATTTTGTCGCATTCTCAACCTTTCAACAATTAATGCATAAACAAATATTATTGTTTTGACACAAACTTTTTATATGTTCTCATGAATAAACACTGCTTGATGTGTTGTGCATAATGTATTATAAAGTGGACAAACTTTAAACGGGCATATGCACAAATATTATATGATATTGTGCACAAACATTGTCAACAGGCTACAGTCCCTGTTGCTTATGTGTTGTGCATGATGTATTATAAATATTTCTTAACCTTTCAACAATTAATGCATAAACAATATAAATATTTTGACACAAACTTTTTATATATTCTCATGAATAAACAATACTTGATGTGTTGTGCATAATGTATTATAAAGATCTGATGTATTATAAAGTGCACAAACTTCAAACTGGCTTATGCACAAACATTATATCATATTGTGCACAAACATTGTCTTATATTGTATGTACAGAGGAGTAGTGTTTTTTTTAGTGGAGGATTCATCATATTTGGCTGCACAAACTTTATACCCCCTATAGCACAAACATTAGGGTTACTATAACACAAACTTGGTATATACTAATGTGCAATCACGATGTATCAAAACAAAAGAATGAAACAAGGATTACTTTGCAGGATCTTTCATGGACATTTTACTCAAATTGAATGGACAAATTCTATAACAATTAGTTTAGATAAACCAAGTTGCATAAACCCTAAACCCTAAACCAAAAACCATAACTGGTTTGCGCATCATTATTGTAGGTTACATCAATTTTAGTATGTGCTTCTTCCATAACAACTACACTATGTGCTTCTCCCAGAACCTTCTTGTTTGTGTGGAAGTCGAGTGTCATGCGGGAATAGTACGCCAATAGTGTTTGATCAGACGATGCACAAACTTTATAGTAACAGATACATAGACTTTACATGACACCGTGCACAAACTTTGAACTTGTGTTGGATGTGTGAAGCTTATTTGCAGGCGTGATTAGCAACAGATGCCCCTTCAAGTGATTGTAGAGGAGCCATTTTCTACAGCAATGAACAATTAACATCACCAATTTAATTCAAAAGATTTTACTAACACTTTTATACATTATAATGCATAAACTTTACATATATGCATATTACTTAAGGTATAATAAAATAATAGTGCAGAATATGATGTGTGATTAGGGTGCACAAACATTATATGACATTGTACACAAACATTAGATGACGTTGTGCCCAAACATTAAGTACCGTTTACAACACTAATGTAATTCACAACGTTTTACACAATGGTTTGTGTTTTCACTAACCCATTCACGCTTACATTCATCAACAAATTTAATTCAAAAGCATAAAATTGAACTTAACCTCGATGCACTTACTAGCGTTTGTTTTCTTTGCGATTGCTGCTACATATTTGTGCAGTGAGCACAATGTATTTGTTGAAGAGAGACGATAGTGAAGAGAGATCGACGAGAGCTGATGAGAGGGACAAGAAATCGAAGAGAGAGACGAGATTTTATTGTGGTGCAATCGTTATTTCCAAGGTAAGGAAGAGGAAGTTTGAAGGTCACGCGTGTGTGGGACGCGCTAGTGAGTGAGAGTGGGAGAGAGAGGGTAGTGAGTGGTTATTTTGAGAGACCCACTGTAGTATAATACATATATGTATAGTGTGTGATTTTAGGGTATACGTGTAGTAGAGCTTGGGTACAAATAAACAGTTCTTATTTGTAACCTTTTTTTGTGTTTTACCTAAAGAATAAAATTTATAATATCAAGTATCATGTGGGAGTCACTTTTTTTATTTTAGTTTTTTTATTTTTATTTACTATACAAATCTATCGGATAAGAATCTTTTTCATCATGCAACTAATCATATATATGCCACTTGTTTCATAATTTATGGAGGCTAAATTATACAACTACACAACCATCTTAGCTTTTGGGCTTTTCCCTGTCCTTCTTCTTGTCTTAGTTGGAAAATTTAACCAACCGTTGTGTTTTAATTAACAATCTTACTCTATTGAAAATTGTGAATGAGTTTATCATCACAATTTGTAAGCAAGAATACATTCTTTTTTATAAAACTAAAAATATTTGACACCATGTATAACATGATAAATGTAAGATGAAGAATCATATATCATATAATTGGTATAAAAAAAATAAAATATCCAACCGTCTTAAAATATAATTGCACTGCAATTACTATAATTCAAGTTGAGCCAATATATTATAATCAAACCTAATCTTTATTTAATCAAGTTAATATTAAAAGTCATTCTTAGTTTAAAATTTATTGTATAATCATAATACACTAAAACGAACTAATAAGCTATTCAACGATCCATAAGCAGCTTGGTCTCCCCTAAAGATCATGATATAAGTTTAATTTTCGAGAAATGCACTTGTTGGGAAGGGAGTAACCATTAATGCTATCTCTTTCAAAATTGTGAGATAAAAAAAAATTAATACACTAAAGTGAAATCTATTTCGTTCAATAATAAAATATTATTTCAAATAAAATAAAATTCCAGCACCATTAGTACTAAGATGTTATTAGTCTACTATGATTTTTCTAGCTTAATTAGAGAATTTGAGTGATGAACATGCAATTATTTTAAGTCTTAAAAAAAAAATTTTATTGCCTAAGAAGTTTTACTTGACTCAATCAAAATTGTTGCTAGCATATAATACTTGTGATCTAAAAATAAATATTAAAATGTTAATCTATTATTAAATTAAAGACAATTAATCTATGTAATTATGCAATAATTTCTTTTAATTTAATTTAATGGCATGCAGAAACAAACGAATAGGATAACACTTTTTGCTTATATACCTTTCTTAAGCTGAGGAGCCAACTGGTTACAGACATAAACCAGTCAGTTCCTGCTCCTCATTTTCCACTCTCTCTCTCCCACTTTTTTCCACACAGCTTCTCTCTCTTTTGTTCTTTCTTTATTCTCAGTCTTCTCTGCAACACAGATCTTGATCTGTTTCAGGCAAGAACAGAGGAGGGGCACAACGCAACATTCATTTTTTACACACCAATCAAAGAAAGATGAGCTTCTCTCTGCTACACAAAGCAGCTACTTGCTTTGTGTTCTTCTTGTTCCTTCTTTCCTTCACTTGCTTCACTTCAACAGGTTCACCCCATTATCTTTTTTCCTGTTTTCTCATCAAAGTTTTGATTTTTTTTCATTGTTTATGTGATTTTGTTTAATGGGTTGTTAAGTTTTCTTTTGCTTCAAAACAAATTCCAGTTTTTTAGTCTTACCTTAAGGCCCCTTGTTGAATTTTGGAATGAATGCCTGAAAAAGATTGAAACTTTGTTCTTTGAATTTGATAATGAAAGATGGGTTTTCTCCAAATGTGGAAACTTTTTATTATTATTATTATTATTATTATTTATTAGCTTCTGGTCAATTTTCCTGTTGATACCATTTTTTTCAGCTGAAATTGAGTGGCGTTTAGCTTATTTGTGTACCAAAGAAATGGATGGAATTGTGTCCTGAGTGTTTTTTTGGGTCCTAAACATCCTTTTGCGGTTTGCAATATTTTTAAGCTGAAATGATTGATAACACAAGGTCGTGTGCGTGTCATAGTTTCTGTTGCAGTCTTCATATTTCTCACTTTAATTTGTAGTGTGTTATTGGAACATTAGAGGCTCAACATTTGGTTTTGTTTTTTTTTCTTCTTTATTTTCCATTTAATAACTTTCTTCTTGTGGTTGGACTGTTTTAACTTTCAGAGGCTTATGATCCACTTGACCCAAATGGAAACATCACAATCAAATGGGATGTTATAAGCTGGACACCTGATGGTTATGTTGTAAGTACTTTTCTACAATATCTGTTATTAATCTGAGAAACAATTCATCTATTGTACAATTAAACGTGGTGTTGAAATGTTTCTTTTTTTTTTTTTGGGGCTCTTTTTGTGAACATCTGATGTGATGGATCTGCATGTTCATTTCAGCTGCATCTCATGTGTGATATGTCAGTTCTTATTTGGGTGATGTAACTAGCTGAAAAGTTTGAAAATCAACATTTTGTTCCAATTAGAAATGTGACAGGGTTGGAATTTGTTGTCACACTTCTGAACAGCTTACAAAGATTTTTTTTAAGTGTATATACACTGTTTAAGTTGTTAAATGATTGTATAAACCTAAGTATGTGGATAAGTATATTTAAATTAGTGTTTATTTTTTCGTCAATGACTTTGTTTAGATATCTAAGTAAACAATTGAATGGACAGGCTGTTGTTACAATGAACAACTTCCAACAATATCGCCACATCGCAGCACCTGGCTGGTCGCTAGGCTGGACATGGGCGAAGAAAGAGGTGATATGGAGCATGATGGGAGGGCAGACCACCGAACAAGGGGACTGCTCAAAGTTCAAGGGAAGCCCCCCGCATTGTTGTAAGAAGGATCCAACAGTTGTGGATTTGCTCCCTGGCACGCCTTACAACCAGCAGATCGCGAATTGCTGCAAAGGCGGAGTGCTTACCTCGTGGGCTCAGGATCCGACCAATGCAGTTGCATCGTTTCAGGTCAGTGTTGGCAGAGCCGGAACTACTAACAGAACTGTCAAGGTGCCAAAGAACTTCACGTTGAAAGCACCGGGTCCGGGTTATACTTGTGGGCCAGCGAAAATCGTGAGACCAACACAATTCATTCAAGCAGACAAGAGGAGAGTAACCCAAGCACTCAGTAAGTAAATGAAATTTTATGTTCATTGCTTCCTCCCAACCTAACACTGATACTTCAAAATAGTCGCCAGTGTTCTTATCGGATACTTATCGTGTTCGATACTTTGAGACGCTCTTAATTCTATGTTACAAGCCTTTTGCTTTATTTTTTTTTTGAACTTTTATACTTGTATAAATGAAAATTCGCAGACTATCTTTCTTACATTTTGTCATGTTTACAACATTTTATGATATCGCTGATATCAGTATTCCTCTCTTTTCAAAAATTATTGTTTCCCTATATTTGTGTCCTAGTATATCTGTATCTGTGCTTCATACCTTCCAGCTCCATCCTCTTCCTTTGAATAAATATCATCGACTAGTGGTAGCTTTTGTCAGTAACAAAATATGACACTCTTCTAACTAATTTCCTCTTTGAATTTATAAGGGATCTAAGTTTACAGTTCTTATGAGTTACATTACTACTCTGATTTAATGCAGTGACATGGAATGTGACATGCACATATTCACAGTTTCTAGCTCAGAAAACTCCCACTTGCTGCGTCTCCCTCTCTTCGTTCTATAACGATACTATTGTACCTTGCCCGACATGTGCATGTGGCTGCCAGAGCAACTCATCGCAGTCAGGAACCTGTGTAGAGTAAGTTTTCATCACTCACGGCACTGTGATTTCCTTCTAGAAACTAAGATTGTACCTTCATATATTCCTTTTCTCTTTGTGGTTACAGTCGAGATACGCCACATTTGGCATCGGTTGTTGCTGGAAAGAACAGTTATACGCCGTTAGTTCAGTGTACTAGCCACATGTGTCCGGTCAGAATCCACTGGCACGTTAAGCTTAATTACAAGGAGTACTGGCGCGTGAAGGTCACTATTACTAACTTCAATTACAGGATGAATTATTCTGAGTGGAACTTGGTTGTTCAACACCCGAACTTCGACAATCTGACTCAACTGTTCAGTTTCAATTACAAGTCGTTAACTCCTTACGGTACAATAAGTAAGTATCATACTAACTTGATTGTTTAGGACTTGTTATCTTTCAGGCATAAAGTACTGATCACGGTACTAGAAGGTAATTACTGATGTTAGTTGCTTTTAACAGATGACACAGCTATGCTTTGGGGAGTTAAGTTCTATAATGATTTTCTCAATGAAGCTGGCCCTCTTGGTAACGTACAATCCGAGCTACTCTTCCGAAAGGATAAATCAACTTTCACTTTCGACAAGGGTTGGGCGTTCCCTCGGAGGATCTATTTCAACGGTGACAACTGTGTGATGCCGCCGCCCGATGCTTATCCATGGTTACCTAATGCCGGTTCCCAGAAAGAGGTTTCCTTGCTTGTTTTAGTGATGGCTTCTCTGGTGTCCTTGGTGCTTTTCACGTGTGCTTGAAGTTCTCATCTGTGTTACGCGTAACTTCGTTATAGAAAGTTCAGTCAGATCAGTTTTGGTTTGTATTCGTGCGTCAATTCGGAATTCGAAGCAAGCGGGAAGATGATATTCGGTGGCGATTCAAGATTAGCTCAGTTGTCCTATGATGTGTTACAAAGGATTCCGCATATTTGTGTTAGAATTTGCTACTGTATTGTTATTTCTGTATGCTTTGGTGTAATGATGTAAGTACACTTGTTAAATTTTTTAAATGTAATTATAATAAACATACATAGCAACATATCACATGAAAAGATAGACTTAATGAATCATTATGGATTTAAAATGCTAATGGTCTTTTCCACTAGCAGCCTCCTACATAAAATAGAATACTCTCTTTTGCTCATTGATATGGGTAATTTCATTACAGCATTGCAATACAAGCATTTACACCATTCAAGACAAAAAAAAATCATTGTTGGGAGTTGTATTTAGCATCCATTAGGTGCTCATGAATGGCAAAATATATATCCATGAGCATGGCTTGGTGTTCTCAACAAAATGCCTTATGAGACTTAATGCCTGTTGCCACAGATATCCATGTGTAGGAACTAGGAATACTAGCTGTCTATTTGGTTTACGTTTTTGTTTCTTATTTTTAATCTATTTCCTGTTTTTCAGAATTTTATGAAGGAAACAGGAAATAAGATTTTTTCTGTTTATATTGTTTCCTTCACAAAATTTTAAGAAATAGGAAACAATCTGAAAACAAAAAACGGAAATGCAAACCAAATAAACCAGAAGAAAAACAATTCCAACTCACTTTATGTACCAATTAACCTCAGTGAATTGCTAGCAAGACAAGGATGCAGAAAATGAATGATGGGAGGAAGTTCAGTAGCTTTACAGGCGCTGCATTGGGGAGGAAAGGGTAGGTATCGGGCGGGGGAAGCATGCACTCTTCGCCGTTAAAGTAGACCTTGCGAGGAAATGCCCATCCTTGCTTGAGCGTGAAGGAATCCTGGTCCTTTTGAAGAAGCACTTCTGATTGAACATTCCCAGTCGGTCCGGCCTCCATTAACAGATCATTGTAGAATTTCATGCCATAGAACATGCCAGTGTCATCTGCATAGAAAACAAGAACACAGTTGAGCACTCATTCTCGAAGTTCTCGACTTGCGAAAACAAATCTATTTTTGTTGACTCTCACTGATTGACTGATAGGGAAGGATTGGCTTGTAATCGAAGCTGAACACTTGTGTTATATTGTTGAGATTTGGATGCTGGACAGCAAGAGTCCAGAGGGAGTAGTTCATCCTGTAATTGAAATTCGTCACGGCGATCTTGACTCGCCAGTAGTCCTTGTAGTTGATCTTTACATGCCAGTGCACCCTGATAGGGCACATGTGATGAGTGCACTGCAGCAATGGCTCATTATCTTTCTTTGGGGTGTGAGCTCCCACCATGGTGAGAACTTTAGAGTCACTCCTGAATTCCAATGCCAACATCAGAAAAAAACAAATTTGAGGGGGCAACAATTGTATTTTGTTTTGAAATATTGGAATTACTTGACACAATTCTTCTTGCTCTGGCAGCCACAGGCACAGGTTGGACAAGGGGTAATGGTTTCATTGTAGAAGGACGACAAAGACACGCAGCAACTCGGGTTCTTTCGAGCCAGAAACTGCGAGTATGTGCAGGTAACGTTCCATGTCACTGCATAAAACGCAACAGAATGAAACTAGTGAGAATTTGTTAAATTTGGGAAGTTAGGTAAAGGAAATTGATTTGTTTCTTAAGTTAGATAACTTGCTTAGTGCTTGAGTCTTGCGGCGCTTGTCCGGTGTAAGGAAAGTGGTGGAAGGAACAACCTTGGCAGGGCCACAGGTGTATCCAGGCCCAGGTGCCAAGAGAGTGAAGTTCTTGGGGAGTTTAACTGTCTTGTTGGAGGTTCCTCCTTGTCCAACGCTGATTTGGAAGGATGAGACCGCCTGTGAAGGGTCTTGGCCCCACGCGGCGACCACTCCTCCCTTGCAGCAGTTTGAGAACTGCTGGTTGTAAGGCACGCCGGGGAGAAGGTCTACGACTGTGGGGGTTTTCTTGCAGCAGTGAGGCACATTGCCTTTGAACTTGGAGCAGTCACCTTGCTCTGTGGTCTGAGCTCCCACCATTGACCATATGACCTCTTTCTTGGCCCATGACCATCCCAGGGTCCACCCGGGATTCATGATGTGCCGAAAAATTTGGAAATTGCTCATTGTCACCACTGCCTGAGGAGAGATACAGGTGATTTAGTTACATGAAAGCTTGCTCTTCAAGAAATAAGTTGCAATGATAATGGATAATACTTGATATTTTATCTTAGTTCTTTTAAGACAGGGAATCTTAGTGCAACCGTATGGTTTTTTTTTTTTATTCCTTGTGACATGGAGGTTAAGGGTTTATTTGTTTTTAAGATTTTGGGAAGAAAATAGTGAAGATAAGAAACCAAATCAGGAAACATGATTTTCTTGTTTTTTACTATTTCCTTCACAAATTCACGACATAGGAAGTAAAGTGAAAACAAAAAATGAAAGCAGAAACTAAATGGTTCTTGAGGTTTTAAATCTTAGAAATAGCCTCTTTCCTGCATTGAACCGTCTTTTTTAGTCTTTTGATTCCATCTTTCAAAGTGCTCCCTTGACAACTAGGTCTAGCTATTCCTTGGAAATTTTCTTAGCCCTAGAAAATATGAAACAAGTAACAAACGAAACAATTTGTGCTTACCACATAGCCATCTGGTGTCCAAGACACAACATCCCATTTGATTGTTATGTTTCCATTTGGATCCAAAGGATCATAAGCAGCTATAACAAGAAAAACACCAACAAAATCAGTTGAACATGTATGTGAAAATGAAAAGGAAGGCCAAAATAAACCTTAAAAAAACAAAATGGAAGTGAAGGGAAACTTCTTAATCTCACCTGCACAAGAGAATAACACAAGAACACATAGAGCTATTATGAAAAGCCTCATTTCCCCTGAATTTTGTGCCTATGATCTTATCAAATGTGACAATTGGAGTATTTTTCTTTCTCAGCTCAATGCAATATGGCATTGGAATGTGTGGTAGTAGTAATGTAGAAAAAGAGAGCCATGAAGGGGAAATTTTTCTCAATTCAAGTGATGGCTCAACTAATGGTTGTTAGGTTCCAGCAACATTTATATTCCTATCACATATACTTGAGATCTCTCTCCATTCAATTCAACTTTCCATATCTTAAAGCAACAGCCACTACTGACCAGAATAGGCGGGAGAGATACATGATGAGTGAACATAACACTTCGGTGGCAGTTGTTATTTGATTAGTTAGGCTCACCATACTTTGAATTTACCGGTCTATCCATTATTCCATTCATATAAACTCTCCCAGGTCAAGGCGGCGTTGGGATGTATACAACAATAACTAAGTTTTATCTTATTATGGAGGGTCAGATATACGGATAAGACGACATAATGTAAGTAAATAGTCTGTTTGATTTATATTTGCATTTATTAATTTTATTTCTGGTGTTTCGCTTTTTCATAATTCTGTAAATACATAGCAGAAACAATATAATTATATTTTTTTTTGCTTTCACTATTCTTTTTTGTAAAACACTAGAAAAAAAAGAGGAAAAACGTAAAATATAAATCGTAAATGAAAACGAAAATAATTTATATCCCGAAATTCTATAGACTAAATTTCACAACTCTTAAAATGGACGGTTGCCTTTAAAACTGTTCCATTTGACCTTGACCCGTTATTTGATCAAGTGGACATAATTCATTTAGTACATTTTCATGCACAATCCAATCAGGCTATTTAGCAGCGCTGGAATAAAATCAGAAACTAAACAGACCCTCATAAGGTTTGTCAAAGAGAAGCAGCCTAAGGCTATTTTGCATTAACAGGGTTTATTTGTGCTTGTGCTAACAAACAACAGTCCATGATTGATCCTTATAATTATGATAGTCTTACCTCCTTTTCTTTTTTAATTTTAATTTCCCTTTGTTGTTTATTTATATCTCTAGGACTTCACATTTCTTTAAAATGTTTTGGATTGAATATGTTTTTAGTTTCTGTAAAATTAAAAATTTTGTATTTGATCTCTGAATTTTTTTTTGTTATGAATTAATCCTAAAAAATTTTGTTGGTAGGTTTTAGTTTCCTTAGAAGGAGAAGTTAAAGGTTAACGTGGACGTTAAATGGTGACATCACATGAACGTTAAATGTGTCACGTGGTATCATACGTGACGTTTCATATGGCATATTTAATGGTGTCCTGGTCACATTTAACGATAGTTAATGTCTCCTTTGATGGGACTAATTCCAAACAAAATTTTTTTCAGGTACTAAATACAAAAATTTTGATTTTACAAGAATTCAAAACATATTTAACTCAAATTTTTTTTTTCCAATAATAATTGAAACCAAAAAAAAAAAGTTGAACAAGTTTAACATGAGAAGAAATGAAAATGTGGTATTATAGTCCTCAGGTGACCACTACCTTAATCATTTTAGGTAACATATGTCACTTTTGTAGACCTTGCCAACTAATATTGTGTACTTCCCCTCTCATTATGGTCTTTTGCTTTTGCATTCACGTTGTTGAGTCAGAGACAATGAGTTAGAAGCAAGCAAAATACGTAGGAGGACAGGTAGTGAGTTCCTTTATAATCAGGACACCTCAACTGCTGTATGTGCGTCTCCATAAAATCCTTGAATTCTATGTAACCAATATAACTATTGCATTCGAAGCCCAAAATGTTATTATCAATTATCAATTGGGTCAAGGTGCCCCCGTACATATACGTGTGATAGTAAAGATATTTGATAAGGTGTAAATATAATGACACCTGTTACACAGTCACATTATTTTATTAAAATTCTCTGTTGATTCAACAAATTGTTTTGTCAATTCCTTTTATTTCTTCGTTTTTGTTTATTCTCTTTTAATTTTGTGCTTCATTTTTTCTTGTTTTGTTGTTACTCATTCTCTCTTAGTGTATCAATTTGTTTTGGTTTATGCTCGATCATTCTCGTTCATTTGTTTTTTATCTGTTTTGTGATTTCTCCTTCTGTAATCGTTTCTGTAATTGAAGTGCATATTTCATGTATGATTTAGTGACACAACTTTTTATTATACTCATACACAACCATTTCGTGAACTTAAACCTAACTTTATCAAATAACATGACCTAACCATTATCTATCTATATATATATATAAACTTTACAAAGATTGACACAACCACATTATATACTGTCTTTTATATTTTACAGACACAACCATTACATGCATCTTAAAAGCATAATCGAAGTAAAGAGAGAAAAAAAAGTAGAACATAAACAACCATTTGGTGAAAACAACCTTACCAAAGTAAAAGACCTAACCTTTTTGTTATTTAAGACACAACTAATTTAAATAACAGACACAATATTTTATTATAGTCAGACACAATCTTTTCGTAAACTCAAACATAATCTTATTAAACAATATGATCTAACCGTTATATATATACACACACACAAAGCTGGACACAACCACGTTATATACACATATCTATCTTTTATATTATACAGACACAACCATCACATAATCGAAGCAAAGAGAGAAAAGAAAAATAAAACATAAAGATGGGCAAAACGAAAGACGAATAGAGGAACGAATGAAGAAATAGTTAGGTTGCAAGAGCTCTTGAAGGAGAAAGGTCGTGAGAGAATACGAAATGTGAAAGGTGAGAGTGGAATGACGGTTCCGCATTTTTTGGGTTGCATAGTAGTGAGCCTTAATTATAAAGGGGGGTGCAACTGGTGTGCACTGTAGAGGTGTGCAAAAATAGGGACTCTCAATATAAATATTGTTATTGTTTCGTTCATGGTACAGGATAATGTGTCTTCTTTAGGCCATAATGAATTCACCTTCCCTTCCTTATTGGATGGATAGAGGTGAAAGAGATTAACAAATCCTTAAAGGCTATTGAATATTTGAGAGTTGTAATTACGATACTTTAATTAATGGTTGATAATAACTGTTAAATTATTCTTAATCATTATGGTTTTTGGTTAGTTGTTGCAGAGGGTTAAGAGTATATAGAAAAAAAGTTAAATGTGTTGTTAAGCTCTAGGACGAACCATAAGACTATTTACTCTAAGCTCGAAGAGTGTACAAGCAATAAAATGGTGCATATATTTTTGGGATAGTAAGGGGAATGGTCCTGAACCGTGGCCCGAATTATCCTCATGGCAACGAGACAGTGATCCTGAGAGATCGTGAGGCGACATGGATACCTGTAAGGACCCCAATGCTTTAGTGAGATTTAGTATGGTTAGAGTAATATGTAAAAAAAAAGGTTTGATAGTGTACCTCATTAAATGTGTCTTATATAGGCCCCCAATAAGGGTAAGGGTCCAAGAATAGCCTTATCAGATAAGTCCCACTTATTAGATTTGCTTATGCTCCCAGGCAACAACCCTAATTGGAAATCCTTTGTAACATCCCGCTTTTTCCTTAGTAAATATTTCATGAATTAAATAAGGGGAACAAGTTCTCCCACGAGATTATAGATTAAAAGTGTCTGTAGAAATAACTCTGTTCGTTTTCATAAAATTCTGCAGACATTAGAATAAACCATTTTTGTCATTTGAATACAACCGCACGTCCAAAGTATCCGTAAAAGGTACTGCTACAGACGAGAATTCACAAATACCCCAAATGAACCTAGAGTATTACTTAGAAAAATTAGGGGATCACAAAGACGCGGTCGAAATATTTTTAGGATAACCATACACGACGTACCGGGATCGGGAACGATAAAACCTAATCAAAATTGATCTGTCGGAGACCTTTAATTCTCGGCCACACAATTGGCCAAGACACAAAGGCCTTACATGGCTAAGAAGTGGCCAAGTGGCCAAGTCAAAAAGCCCAAGATTTTTGAATAGATTAGAGTAGAAAGTAATACCCCTCTCGTTAAGAACGCTTTGGTCATCAACCCATTCATTCCCCGGTGGCATTCTTAAGACAAGCAATCTTGTTTCTTCTCCGCCTGTTAGTAGCAAGAGAGTCGTGCTAAAGCCACTTGCATCTAGAATTTGAGCCTACATTTGAGAATAGTCTAAATACAAATTGTGGGCTTGGAGTGACCCACAATTTTTGGGCCAAAGTTCCCTATGTCGAGAGAAACAAGAGCCTCTTCTACTAAATTCAAGAAGCCCGAAGCAAAAAATAGTAACTTCAAGATTAAGAAGGAAACCTGACCAAAAATAACTCGGAAAAAATTGTGGGAACCATATGTTTTTCTATAATCAACATGGCCTATGATAAATCATCATCTAGGTAACATAAGAAGAATAAAAATGAACCATATAGCAACGAATGTTTGGTTGGAGCGATAAGATACTTCAGCCACCTAATAATTAATATCGGACTCAAGCCTTAAGGATAAAAAAATAATTTATGTTGAGAGTTTTTGTCCCCTTTAATAGTTTAGTATACTAGGTAAGTCTAGATGTCATGCCATTAATTACATGGTTTGGTTACACTCCGATAAATCAGATTGAAAAGATACACTTTGTATAATTTCAAAAGGATATATTTGTATGCTTTTAAGATAATTATAAAAAAAATCATAAAGATGGATAGGAGTGGAGTGAAATATGTGGCATGACTTGTGAAAGATATTATTTAAATTTTCTAAAGTAAATATTCTTTTAAAGTGAAAAATAAAGTGAGGGATATACATTTTTATAATTTTAGTGAAATTTTTACACAACATATTTTATTAATTTAAGGATGTACAATCCCTCATTTTCTCGCTTTTAAAAAAGATACGTATTTTAAAGAATCCAAATTCTTAACCATAATATCTAAAATGTTGAACCTTATATCAAATTGTGGCAGTAGGAGCTGGCTTATTTAATTAATTGACCTTTTATACTTGCATAGCCATGATTTAGATTCAACCTAACACGAAATCTTAGGCTTAATATTAATCCATTAATATAAATAACCCCATGTAATGATATAAATTCAAATCACTAACACAGAATCTTAGACTTAATAATCCAATACTATAAATAACCCCATGTAATGATATAAATTCAAATCACTTTATGGAATGATGTAAATTTGACATATTTAACTTGAAATTCGATGATAAATGATTTTGTGGATGATATAAACTCAAATCACATGCAAGTTTACAATCTAATTTGGCCCACCTCAACATTTTTTTTATTATTGAAATCGACCAATATTTGAAACCATTGAATTTCATCTAATCTAATTTAGTTAGGTCTGACTATTATAGGGAAAATCTCTCAATGCTCATATTTTCATTATGCACAAGACTTAAACTTGAGATCTTGTTTAACAGAAACATGCCAAATCACTTGAACCAATCAAGCATTGGTTAACCATTTTTAGAGACAAAAATGTAATCGCTCTTTTGATCTCTAAAAATTCAATAGGTAAAATGCATCTACCACCCTTGAGGTTTGGTAACATNATATTTCGGACATACCGTTGTGACCCATTAATTTTCCTTATTAATATTTAAATCTTTGGCGAGATATTCTCGCATTATTTTCATATTAGTGTATTTTACAGACTCCTTTGAGTCATAATTAAATTCTAATAATACCTAATATTGACCCGAACGTCACTAGACGTCACGAGATCGCAAAATTATTATTTTTAGCTAATACGACAGGAATTAAATTAATACGTGAATTTTATTTTATTTTTATCTCATCTTTTCCTTATTAACACGTTCTTAATTATTTATTATAGGACATGTTGATAAAGGAAAAAAGTTGGGTTGTTACAAGTCACTACAAAAATACCATTAAATGCAAACTGATTTTATAGACAAAAAAAAGTTTCTTTGTAATACAGATCAAGTTCTCAAATTACATACAAGTTTTTTTTGTCTATAACAAGAATTTTTATCAATAAATAAAAGTATATAGATGATTATCTATATCTATCGCAAAATTCGTTTGTAATAATTTTCGCCAACAAGCAAAAACTATTATAAACAAATTGTTTTGAAATATTTACTTAAATGAAATTTTCGTTGAAAATTCTCTATAATAATTCTTGCCAACAAGTGATAAATATTACAAATAGATCTTTGGATGAAAATTCCATCTAAATACTTTCTAGAAAATAAAATAGTAATAACTCATAATCACAGATGGATTTTTTTTTGGTTAAATAATTATAGACGAAAAGTTGTGAATGATTTAGATATTTGTTTGTATACTTGTAATTTGTTATTAATTTTTTTCCGTTATAGAAGAAAAAGTATGTCTTTAATTAAAAGAAACAGTTTGTATTATTGACAATTTTTTTGTCTATAATATTTTTTTATTTAATATTTTGCTAGTAGTGGCTTTGTTTTTAATAAAAATCAAATTAAAAAAGGAGCCACTACCAAAAAAAATGCTAAAGACAGGCGAAATTTACAATCATAGAAACTGTAATACAACCATTTTTAATCAGAGACATTTTTTTTGGCTATAAAAAATATATATATATATATATATATAAATTTTCAATAATCAATTAGATGTATACTTGCAAATATCCATATCCTTATGAAATCATTAAAAAAACAAAATAAAGCTAATTTAATAATTAAGATGAAAATTTTTCGTTTACGATTGCAAATTATTACTGTTGCATTTTTCTTAAAAGAATTTAGAAAAAAATTTGTCAAAAATTCTGTCAATAATATTTTTCGCTTGTTAGCGAGAATTATTACGGAACAAATTTTGCGACGGATATAAATATCCTATTGTGTACTTCTATTTATTATTAAAAAATCGATGTGTTGCACAAAAAGAAGAATTCCTTTCATAACATTAGCCTATATTTAATGTTTTTCTAGCTATAGTTTCTTTTGGTTAATGGTTCTTTTATTTTTAATTTTTTTTTTCCTAAAAACATTGATGGTCTGGTTTGGTGGGTTGGGCGTGAGATGCAATTTTTTCAATAGTTTGAGATGAGATGCTATTTTACTAATCCTCAAGAATGATAAATGCATTTACCCAAATTCAATTAAATATTTGTTTGAATACCAAACTTGTATTTATTAAACATTTTTTTAAAATAAAATACAACTAACACTAACACACTCCCCTATCCATAGTGGCCAAGTCATGTTCTGCAGTTGATTATATTTTTTTATTATTAAAATTCTTTTATATTTTTTAACGTTAATTTATATTACAACTCAAATTCCTTATCGCTATACCAATACTAATGATTTAAAATTCTTTTTACAATGACGGTACATAACAATTAAATAAAAAATTCTAAAAAAATTCCAAAACTCCATTGAATATGCGAGCAGAAGAGAATTCGAAAAATAAAAAATATACTTAAAAAAATCCTTATTTCACACAATAGGGTTTTGCACTGTCCACTAAGCATTTTCCATTTTGGTGCATTATATATAAACATGCAAGTTGCAGTTACAAGTTCTGAAGTCTCTCTGCAAAAGAAAACCGCAAGTTGGGGGAAAGGGAAGATAGAAGAAGTGCCTTCGTGCTCTGTAACTGCTGCTGTGTTTCGTTCTTCCTCTTCAACAATGGCCTCCACAGATCTCAGTGATTTCAAAATCATCAAGGAAGGAGAAGCTGAGATTCTTATGCACGCCCAGAATGAAGTTTTCTACAACAAAGCCCAGGTCCCCAAAAAAACTCATCTTTTTTCATTAATGATACTGAATTTTCATGATTTTTGATTAATTGATTCAGATAAGTTTCTGGGTTTGAATTTTCGTTGCTTCTGAGATAGGGAAATGGCCATAGGATGAATAAAAATCAAAATTTGAAATTTGGGTAGTGGAGGGTAACATTCTGTTGTTTTGTGGTTATGGTATTGGTTGTTTGATATGGAGTTTATTGATGAACCGGTTTCATTGCCGATCATTTGAATTAGGGAAGTGTGAATTTTATTTGCTGGATTTTTTGTGGTTAGTGGATGTTGCTTATATCCTTTCACTTTGTAATTATCATCATCAGGTTAATAATAGGGACATGTCAATTGCTGTTTTGAGAACTTTTATTATGATGCGCGAGCAAGAGCATGAAGCAATGCTGTCAAAGAGAGCCAGAAGAGCTCAGAAAGTATTGGAAAATGGTGTTTCTGAGCCTGCTGCAGAGGATGCGCCTCTGCCAGAAGATTGTACAAGTAACGGGGAATGTGAAGTTGAGGATGTGATGTCTCTTGATGAACCGTGCGATGCCACGGAGGAGCTAGTCAAGACCACTGAAGAAGGCAACGCGACACAAGAGCTTATCAAGACTACTGAAGAGTGCAACAACACGGCTGAAGAGTCAATCAATGGTTCTGAAGGAAAAGTTCAGACGGGACTGAAGCCACCGAGAGTCCTCGAGGTTTTACATTAACGTTTTCTATATTCCATTTATATAATTTTTTCCATTCAGGTATCATTATCTCCGTTTGTACATTTAATAGAAGATTAAATAATTATGGAAATTGTAGAGTGTGCTTAATTGCATTTTATATGCAGGCGTTGTCTGCTTCTGGATTAAGGGCTCTCAGATATGCTCGCGAAGTGGGAGGAATTGGTCAGGTTGTTGCTTTGGACAATGATAAAGGTACTTCAAGGATTTTTCTTTATTATTTAAAACAATTGAAGTCTTTTATATTGTCTTCCGTTTTTATCCTGCTCGTTGAAAACATGAAAGCTCAGGGTCACACTCTAGTGGACCCCACCATTGTTTGTATCAGGACAACTTCTGGTTACTCGGCTCTACGCTATATAGCAATTTTGATTTATGCTAGTCCTCTTTGGTCTTTCTGTTAATGAGATTACTTCTTCTTTCATGCATCATTAAGCTTATGCATTTGCTGACTTACTCCTGAATTTTGCTTGTGGCAGCTTCTGTGGAGGCTTGCAGAAGGAACATAAAGTTCAATGGTTCAGTTGCGAGTTCAAAAGTTGAGTCTCATCTTGCTGATGCTCGTGTATATATGCTAACCCACCCTAAAGAATTTGATGTGGTAAGTGGATGCATATTGTTTATTTTTTTCACGAGTACATAAAGGAGTTGTTACCGTGGCTTAAACCTATGATCTCTACCTGTACCTTAAGTCCCACTTCGCCCCACCCCATCTGCTTCAGCTACACCTGAAGGCTTATAATACGTGGATGATACTGTTTATGTGCCTTAATGGACCTTTATACCTAAGGAAATGAACTTTTAATTGATGTCTCGGAATCCTGGACGATAGTGTAGGATCTACCACTTCTGATTATTAAAAAAGCAAATGCATTATCTATTATTCTGTCTTATGCAAGTTTCTTTTTTATATCCTTTCTAAATTTAATTACTTTTCATGTGTTCTGTTTTTCCAGGTTGATCTTGATCCTTACGGTTCACCTTCTGTGTTTCTGGATTCAGCAGTTCAGTCTGTTGTTGATGGAGGCATGCTGATGTGTACTGCAACTGATATGGCAGTGCTCTGTGGGGGAAATGGGGAGGTCTGCTATTCAAAGTAATGTTTATACTCTTATTGGTTTGGAGCTTTCTTTCGAAGAATGACTTGATTTTGTGGACTGACTTCTCACAACTGCTATTCATCGTAGATATGGATCATACCCACTGAGAGGAAAATATTGCCATGAAATGGCTTTGAGAATCCTTCTGGCTTCCATTGAGGTATGTTTGTAATGCTGATATTTTATTGCATAAGGAATTGAGAAGTGGCTTGTTTGTCCCTTCACCATCAATACACCAATACAAAGTTTTAAAACTAGGGGAATTTGAGAAATCACAGATAATAAAGGATGCTAACAAGTTCATGAAAAGTATTACTACGTTTTTATTCATGATAGTTTAATGATTTTTAATACATGAACAGAAAGAAAAAGGATGAGATTTCCCTTATATAGGATAATAGGAATGTCAATATTTATGGAAGGCTCCATGGAAGTACACTGCCAGTACTTTCTAGACATAAGTTTTCTTTTCGGGGAACTTCTGAGGATTAATTATTGTTGATATTTATACGGAAATAAAGTTTACTGGATGCAAGGAAAATAAGAAAGCACAGCAATTTCAATTAGAATCAGAAAATAATAATAGAAAAAAAAAAGTAATGTCCATAAATCATTGAATGGTAGAAAAGAATCATGTTTTATTACCAGAGAGGGAAAAATCTAATTTGGTAGTTTGGACACTAATTCAGATTGTCTTTCTATATGCATATATATTTTTCTAACGGTAACTAAATCGTTTTTTTATACTTAGGGTGTTGCATTTTCCTTTCATTTTTGGTGCCTAGATATTATATGGCTAATCATACATCAAGTTCACCAATCATATTGTGTTGAATTTTATAGCAACTAAATATATCTATATATATATATATATATATATATATATATATATATATTTCCTTAGTTTGCATATAATATTTTTCTCTCCATTTAATGCAGAGTCATGCTAATCGTTACAAGAGGTATATTGTTCCTGTGCTATCTGTTCAGATGGACTTCTATGTTCGTGTTTTTGTTCGCATCTACACGTAAGTCCTCTTACTCTTATTTTTGCTACTAAAATATTTCTAGAAGCTTTATGAAATGATGATGATGATGATGATGTTTCTATAACATTAATTTACTGTCTTTGCGGCCAACTGAAACATGAAATAATTGGTTGCAGTTCTGCAAGTGCAATGAAAAACACTCCTCTGAAGCTTTCATATGTTTATCAGTGCACTGGCTGTGATTCTTTCCACCTGCAGCCCCTTGGGAGGACCATCTCCAAGGTGTGTATCCTGTTCTGATCTGCTACAAGCACTGTCTTGAAACCATATCATTGAAAACCATATGTATCAACAGAAACAGATTTTGCTTGGAAAATGAAATGATTAATCCAGATTTGCTGTTTCTCTTCATTCTCTTTGTACTTCTTTGCATTTTATATGCTGTTCTAAGATGCTCTGTAATTGCCAAAGCTGTTGGTCTTTTGACGTTATTGTTAGTGTTGGTTTTTATCTATGTTTAGTGGAAGAGAGTGTTACGTTTATAGGCTTGAGATGGTTACTGTTGACACCAATATGTATACAACTTGCCAAACCAAAAACTATGAAGATGCACATTTTCATTTCCTGCATTCATCACATCTTGGTTTACCTCATCTTTTATAGGTGTAAACTTGTAGTGTAGGAAATTTGGTTGATGATCAGTTCTATTATGATGCCGGGGTTCAAAATATTGCTTCTATTGTGACTTAAATTAAAATGCAATGGTGTCCTGATGAGAAGCCTTATTTATGTTTTTCTATTTTTCAGAACAATAGCAGTGTCAGATATCTGCCTGGCTATGGTCCTGTTGTTCCTCAAGAGTGCGGTTATTGTGGGAAGAAATTCAATATGGGCGGGCCTATATGGTCTGCTCCCATCCATGACCATGAATGGGTGACTTCTATGCTCGCAGATGTGAAATCGATGAAAAGCAGTTATCCTGCTTATGATCGCATATCCGCGGTCTTGACCACAATATCAGAGGTGTGTTTTTTTTACTGTCCGTTTTTTAATACCACGCACATAACTCGTCGCAGCTCATAGGTATATCTAATATTAAATAATTGTGTTCTTTTCAGGAATTGCCTGATGTTCCCTTGTTTCTAAGTCTGCACAATCTCTGTGCAACGCTTAAATGCACTTCTCCGTCTGCGGTTATTTTCCGTTCTGCGGTGATCAACGCTGGCTACCGTATATCTGGAACTCATGTTAATCCACTGGGGCTTAAATCAGATGCGCCAATGGATGTCATTTGGGATATAATGCGCTGCTGGGTAAGAGTTTACATGTGATTGTTGCTGCTTTTTTCAGTCGATGGTGTAGTCAATGTTCGTTTCTTTCTATATATTGATGATAGTATGTTATTTTTGATTACTGATTAAGTTTCGCTTATAGGTCAAAAATCATCCTGTGAAAGCTCAACCAGCAGATCAACCAGGAAATATCATACTTGCGAAGGAACCTGTTCTTCAGGTATATTTTTTGCCTTTCGAGGTTTTTTTTTTCCCCCCTTTCATGAACGTGTGTTTTATAGAAAAATAGTCAGAAAATAAGAATCTAAAGTTTTTCTTGTTTGCCCCGTAGGCTAATTTTGCTCGAGCTGTAGCATCTCTTAGTAAGGCACAAGCTAAGAAGATTGCGCGCTTTCTTCCGAATCCCGAAAGGCACTGGGGTCCTAAACTTAGGGCAGGGCGTCAAATCAGGAGCAAGCATGTCTCTCTTTTGGGTCAAGCAGCAATTAATGGAGCTCTCAACCAAGAAGACATCAACAATGAAGAATCCAAAAGCAAAAGGCAGAAGGCAGAAGATAATAATAATAATATCACAGCTTAGCTAACAAATGAATGAAGGTTCTTTCTTGAAATCAATTTCATCAAAATTCGTAAGGTCATGCTTTGTTGCTACTAAATTTTGTAGGTTTTAGAGGCACAGAGTAAGAGGGGCTAGAAAGTGATCCTTTTTTTTTCCCCTATTGTTTCACTATGAATGAAATCAAAACTACATAGATATTGAATTTGAGAAATTTTGTGGGGTACATGGTTATCAAACTCGCGAGTTTAAGTAAACTCATGGAGCTTCCGTAAACTCTGATCGTAAACTCGTACGAGTTTATCTATTATTAAAAAAATATTAAAAAATATTTTAAAAAATCATTATGTTACAAAAATATATTTAATAAAACTTGAAATTCATAAATACTTTTAACTCCATAACAAAGCACTGATAAAGATGAAATATGAGTTCTCAGTTTAATTCATAGATAATACATAATACATATGTTTGAACAAGAACATATTCTCCTCCATATAAACTTAATGACAAGTAAAATGTATCAACATAAATACCGAAGATACCAACGAGTCTCATAGTATTGAGCATCACAGAAAGTGAGTATGTGATGAAGATGTCTCCAATCCAAAACACTAAAGTACAGATAGCGATGCAGAGGTCACGCACCCCGGTGGAAAAGATTTATGAGAAAATGATGAAATATATACGATGGATTAGCGACGAAGCACGATGGTATTACGGAGCACGATTGCATGCGCAGCTGGAAAAAAAAAAACCCCTCACCTGTGGTAAACTCGTGAACTCTGGAGTAAACTCGCGATTTTATGCGAGTTTACACGAGTTTACCCGAGTTCAGCCGAGTTTACCCATAAACGAGTTTACATGCGAGTCAGCTCGATTTTACTACCTAGGAACGTAAACTCGTGCAAACTCGTACGAGTTTACGAGTTAACTTGCGATTTTGATAATTATCGTGGGGTATAATATTTTTTTTCATGGAATTTGTATTTCGCCTTTCATATGATTGAACATCCAATTTTTGAAATTCTTAGTCACTTATTTTTTAACAAAATTTCAAAAAATGGAACTGTTTTCTCATCATAGTAGGGACATTGCGTTTTAAGGTTGCACTATAATTTAGCGTATGTCTGTATAAGAACAAATGATTTCAATAGAAGAATTAGCTCATAAAGATAAAAATATTATACGATACTAAGGACTAACTGATGTCAATTATATTCGAGAATTAAATTGATGTCAAAGTAAAAAAATGTTATGACTAAATTGTTGTTAAAAAAAATTGTGACCAAATTAATATCTAAATTTCTCACCACTAAACTAATTCGAAAAGTAAGATATTATAAATAGAATATTATATAAAAAAAATGGATAACATCTTCTTAAAAACAATATAATTAAATCATGTTAGTTGTGAAAAGTTGTAGAAAGGACAAAAAAGAGTATTTAACATATTATGCGATATGCAACATTTTCAACTATTTTTTTGGGTACATTAGTAACAGAGGTTCGAATTTATGAACACTCAAGCGAACTACAAAAGTCTCTCACTACTAAACAATTTCTAAAAACTTTAACAATTTCTAATATGATAATAATTGTGTTTTTCATAATATAATAAATATTAATAATTTGCATTTATTAATAATATTAGTCAAAGGAAACTTTTAAATATATAACATCTTATATTAATAACTTACTTTTATTAATAATATTAGTCAGAGGAAACTTGAAATTTATCATTTTTCTATCTTTTGATTTATGAAAGATTCCTTTCCTAAAATAAAAGATCATGACTCGTGATATCATATCATCTGGTATAAGAATTAACGAACTAGAGTCTATATTAATATTGTTCTTCTACTATTTAATCATAACATTGTGCTGCAAACCCTCACCTTCACTTTAGACATTCAGACACAAGTGAGAAGTAGGAGACCGAACATCATGGATACGAAGACGGAGAACTTTCCTCTCTTTTACGAATTGACAGTAGAAATCTTATTGAGGTTGCCAGTCAAATCTCTTGTTCGATTCAGGTCAGTCTCTAAGTCATGGAACTCGCTCATTTTGGATAGCCGGTTCGCAAAATCACATTTTGATCTTGCTGTCACACCCACCCATAAACTTCTCTACATGAAACGATCTGGTTCTGAAGCTCGATTGATAGATGTAGACATATCAATTTGTCGCGATTGTGCAGTGATTCATTCTCCAATACCTCATAACTTTAGCGTTAAGGATATAGATTCGTGTAGGGGGTTTATACTTTTAGCAAATCACCAATATCTAATTTTGTGGAACCCATCAATTGGTGTTCATAAACCACTATCATACACCTCTGTTGCCTCAAATGCTCTAAAGAGTTATAAAGCAATTGGTTTGTGGTATGGTTTTGGGTATGACACTCCCAATGATGATTACTTAGTAGCTCTAGGATGGCAAGAGGTTGGTATAACTTCTAATCAGGATTTGAAACCCCACTTGGAGGTTTTCTCAGTTAAAACAAATTCATGGAAAGAAATTGAAGGTATCCATTTTCCCCCATCAATTAATGGATTTCGATCTGCAGTATTATTTAATGGGGCTATTCATTGGCTGGGTAATCATGTTGAAGGTCATGCTCAAGCATCTGGTTTTGCAGTTCAAGTAATTATCACCTTTGATTTGGTGGGAAATAACTTTTCAAAGATATCATTGCCGGGTAAAGTAGGCGGTTTGTTTAGGGATTTGAAACTTTTGGGAGGATGCCTTAGTGTAAGCTATTATTATACACAAGAGGATAAAGTTGAGATATGGATACTGAAAGAATATAATAAGCAGTCATCTTGGATTAAACTCAATGTTGTTCTTCCTTATAAAAGAAGTATAAACAATCCTTTGTGCTTTACTAAAAGGGGTGAACTTGTTGCGACAAATGACCGTGGACACTTGGTGAAATTTAATAATAAAGCAAAATATGTAGAGTTTCAACCAGAGTGTCCTTCTATGCACAGAATGGTCGTGTTTACTGAGACTTTACTATCCCTTCCTGGTGAGTTTGGGGAAGCAAGGGAAAATGACCACTAGTAGCAGACAAGAAAAGTGGGGGGTATGTGTTCTTGAATCCTTTTTATTCCTACTAATTTTTCATACTGTAAAAGTGGGAAACTAATATAAAAATTTCTTGATGCGTCAATTTGCAACTTGCAAGAAAAGATAAGGTTTTGTAGTTAAATTGGAATGAATTTATCAATGCATAGAGAAAATGATCAATATCTTGGTTACTTATGATAATTGAACTCGTGTTTTTTGATCAATCATTTAAGAAAAATGGATAAACTTGGATGTAAAGTAAAAGTAAATAGGTTTGTATTTTGGGAAGATTAATTTCACAGATGCAACATTGCAATTATGGAGAATGATTAATATTACGACTTTGTGGGTAAGCTCATCGTTGTTGTTGACCATGTTGACAATGAACTAATAAGCTATGTTGATGTCATAGGTTTACTTGCAATGAGGATGCTACTTGCAAAGAGCGTAGCACTCAGAAGAGGATGTAATGTATGATCTGAAATAAGTTTTTGTTTAAGAGACGAATTAGCTCTTGTTTTGTGACATTTTTATGCAAGGTTGGACCGGGGGACAAACTTCAAAATGTAGTTATGTTTAAATAAACAGAGTAGTAAATGATAGTTGGTGTTAGTAAATGATATTTTTCATCCAAATCTTATTTCTTTTTAATGTTGTTATTATGATGTAATAAGACCATCTTTAATTTGCTTACGTACTTTTTCATAGTTTGAACTCTTTAATGTTGTTCTTTGAAGTTGCATTATTATTTAGCACATGTCTATATAACAAGAAGTGATTTCTGCAGAAGAATCAACTCATAAACATAAAAATATCGTACGATACTAGGAACAAATTGATGTCAGTTATATTCGGGGATCAAATTGATGTGAAAGTGAAAATGTTGAGTCTAAATTGATGTTATAAAAAATTTTGTGACCAAATTGATATCAAAACAATTTGATTGATATTGATCCAAAGTATTAATATTCCTTCATCTGCCTCGAGTCAGGATGTCTTCAAACTTTAGGACCCGTCTCCTTTGAATTTGCAGTTGTTGCTTCTATGAGATTCTTCAAGAATTTGTCACCTTCATCTTGAGTTGCTTTTTTATATTTTCCACAGGACCTACACATATATATATATATGTATATAGATACAGACATATATATATATGTGTGTGTGTGTGTGTATAAATAAATAAATTCTTCTGTGCGTTCACAAGTCCTCTCTCTAAAAACTCCTCTTTCTACAAATCCTTTACATGTGTACCTACTATTCACCTTGTATCAATTCTATTTGCCTTTGTGTTGTTATAGACGGTTGGGTGTTGGTATGGTAGAGATGAAAGATTATGGATAGGTTTTTTATGTTTTGTTCCGTAAGGATAATTTTGGAATTTAATAAGATATGTGGAGGTAAGGGAAGTGAGTGTCAACTTGTAAATTAGAAGGAAATAAGTGTAATGTTAATTAATTTTGACAAAGTTAGTGTAATTTATGATAAAAGGAAACCAAGGAAGTTGAAAATATGCAAGAACAAAACAAAAAACAAAATTCAAATAAAGAATTGCATTTTCCTTAGTGCTAATGGGATTTGAACCTACGACCTATGACCTATGTCCTCATGTCTACTATTAAAATTCCTCTGCACTAGACCTATTCATGAAGTAGCTTATTAAGATATTATTAATAGAATATTATATAAAGAAAATTGATAACACTTTCAAAAACATAATATAATAAAATCATATTAGTTGTGAAAAGTTGTCGAAAGGACAAAAAAAAGGATTTACCATATGATCCTATGTGCACCATTTTCTACTATTTTTTAGGTACATTAGTAACAATGAGGTTTGAACTTATGAACTCTCGTGCAAACTACCGAAGTCTCTCACTATTAGACAATTTCTAGTAACTTTAACAATTTCTAATATGATAATAATTGTGTTTTTCGTAATATAATAAATATTAATAATTTACTTATATTAATAATATTAGTCAAAGAAAACTTTTAAGCATATAACTTTTTATATTAATAATTTACTTTTATTCATAATATTAGTCAGAGGAAACTTGAAATTTATCATTTTTCTATCTTTTGATTTATGAAAGATTCCTTTCCTAAAATAAAAGATCATGACTCGTGAGATCATATCATCTGGTGTAAGAATTAATGTGAACTAGAGTCTTTAGTAATATTGCTCTTCTACTATTTTATCATAACATTGTGCTGCAAACTCTCACCTTCACTTTAGACATTCAGACACAAGTGAGAAGCAAGAGACCGAACATCATGGATACGAAGACGGAGAACTTTCCTCTCTTTTACGAATTGACAATAGAAATCTTATTGAGGTTGCCAGTCAAATCTCTTGTTCGATTCAGGTCAGTCTCTAAGTCATGGAACTCTCTCATTTTGGATAGCTGGTTCGCAAAATCACATTTTGATCTTGCTGTCGCACCCACCCGTAAACTTCTCTACATGAAACGATCTGGTTCTGAAGCTCGATTGATAGATGTAGACATATCAATTTGTCGCGATTGTGCAGTGATTCATTCTCCAATACCTTATAACTTTAGCGTTAAGGATATAGATTCGTGTAGGGGGTTTATACTTTTAGCAAATCACCAATATCTAATTTTTTGGAACCCATCAATTGGTGTTCATAAACCACTGTCATACACCTCTGTTGCCTCAAATGCTCTAAGGAGTTATAAAGCAATTGGTTTTTGGTATGGTTTTGGGTATGACACTCCCAATGATGATTACTTAGTAGCTCTAGGATGGCAAGAGGTCGGTATAACTTCTAATCAGGATTTGAAACCCCACTTGGAGGTTTTCTTCGTTAAAACAAATTCATGGAAAGAAATTGAAGGTATCCATTTTCCCCCATCAATTATTGGATTTCGATCTGCAGTATTATTTAATGGGGCTATTCATTGGCTGGGTAATCATGTTGAAGGTCATGCTCAAGCATCTGATTTTACAGTTCAAGTAATTGTCACCTTTGATTTGGTGGGAAATAACTTCTCAAAGATATCATTGCCGGGTAAAGTAGGCGGTTTGTTTAGGGATTTGAAACTTTTGGGAGGATGCCTTAGTGTAAGCTATTATTATACACAAGAGGATAAAGTTGAGATATGGATGCTGAAAGAATATAATAAGCAGTCATCTTGGATTAAACTCAATGTTGTTCTTCCTTATAAAAGAAGTATAAACAATCCTTTGTGCTTCACTAAAAGGGGTGAACTTGTTGCGACAAATGACCGTGGACACTTGGTGAAATTTAATAATAAAGCAAAATATGTAGAGTTTCAACCAGAGTGTCCTTCTATGCACAGAATGGTCGTGTTTACTGAGACTTTACTATCACTCCCTGGTGAGTTTGGGGAAGCAAGGGAAAATGGCCACTAGTAGCAGACAAGAAAAGTGGGGGGTATGTGTTCTTGAATCCTTTTTATTCCTACTAATTTTGCATACTATAAAAGTTGGAAACTAATATAAAAATTTCTTGATGCGTCAATTTGCAACTTGCAAGAAAAGATAAGGTTTTGTAGTTAAACTGGAATGAATTTATCAATGCATAGAGAAAATGATCAATATCCTGGTTACTTATGATAATTGAACTCATGTTTTTTGATCAATCATTTAAGAAAAATGGATAAACTTGGATGTAAAGTAAAAGTAAATAGGTTTGTATTTTGGGAAGATTAATTTCACAGATGCAACACTGCAATTATGGAGAATCATTAATATTATGACTTTGTGGGTAAGCTCATCGTTGTTGTTGACCATGTTGACGATGAACTAATAAGCTATGTTGATGTCATAGGTTTACTTGCAATGAGGATGCTACTTGCAGAGAGCGTAACACTCAGAAGAGGACGTAATGTATGATCTGAAATAATCTTTTGTTTAAGAGACGAATTAGCTCTTGTTTTGTGACATTTTTCTACAAGGTTGGACCGGGGGACAAACTTCAAAATGTAGTTATGTTTAAATAAACAGAGTAGTAAATGATAGATGGTGTTAGTAAATGATATTTTTCATCCAAATCTTATTTCTTTTTAGTGTTGTTATTATGATGTAATAAGACTATCTTTAATTTGCTTACGTACTTTTTCATAGTTTGAACTCTTTAATGTTGCTCTTTGAAGTTGAACTATTATTTAGCACATGTCTATATAACAAGAAGTGATTTCTCGAGAAGAATCAACTCATAAACATAAAAATATCGTACAATACTAGGAACAAATTGATGTCAGTCATATTCGGGGATCAAATTGATGTGAAAGTGAAAATGTTAAGTCTAAATTGATGTTATAAAAATCTCGTGCAAATTACCGAAGTCTCTCACTATTAGATTTCTAGTAACTTTAACAATTTCTATTATGATAATCATTGTGTTTTTCATAATATAATAAATATTAATAATTTACTTTTATGAATAATATTAGTCAAAGGAAACTTTTAAATATAGAGTTTTTTACTGTATTACCCCTGCCGTAGAAACATATTACCAAAATACCCTCGTTTGAAAACTTATTATAGGACTACCACGGTTTGGCCGACGTGGCACTGAGGGGTTGGGATTCGCCAACCGTACTAGCGAATTCATTAAGAATTCGCCAACCATGTTGGCGAATTGCGTACGAAATAATTTTATTTTTTTAATTTATTTAATTAAAATGTAAGTAAATATTCATATATGTGTTATGTTAGCACATGGTAAGCGGAGAATTCAATATATGCGAAAATCATTGGTTTTTAAGTAAGCTACAAAAATCCAAAAAATATTTTTACAAAAAGACCGGGACACTAATTATCGTGCGCGGGGGAGAATCCATTGATTTGCACTTTGAAGAGCCCAACTGGTTTAGACTCATGCGCGCGAGCCCAACTCCCTTCTCAACTCTTTTTATTTCAAAAGCTCTTGTCCCACATTAGTTAGATCACAAACCTTTTAAGTGTTTATATACTTTAGTAGTTGTTGTTTATACTTTTTTTCCTAATTAGAAGAGTAATAGTATCACCTCAACACTAGCGTCATCACTAGCTCCACCATCATCAAACAAGTCACCATCATAACAACTCAGATCACCAAACACACGACCACAACCCATTGAAGCAACCTTTACCATTACAAAACCATCATCACCCTCATCAATCTCACCACCACCATCCATAAACAAGGAATCCCCGACCAATCCCCACCACGACTATCATCAAACACAAACAAACTCCAATTACATCATCATGGAAACACCTTATCCCTCACCATCACTAAGCCTCCACCACCTTAACTCAAACCACGACCTTCTTCCCGACATCGCCATTGACGTCCTCAACCGCGAACACGGAAACTTGCCACGACAACCATCAACAAAATCGGAATCCACCATCAAGCTCTGCCACCACACCGCCTGCACTCTCGAAATCATCATCTCGCAACTAACCATCTGCACCAAACCTAAAGCTTCATGGATCACACTCATCAATCTCATCCGCCATAGTTGCTACCCCTGCACAAACCAAAACCACCACCAAATACACCTGAAACCACTACCTGCGCGAATGCTGCTTCGCTTGTACAATCAGGGTGGCCGCTGCTCCTTGTTGCTTCCCATGGTCATTGCTCGTCTCTGTTGTAGGGCAGCTTCTTTTTCTTTTCTTTTTTTTAATGTTTCCTTTTCCCTCTTTTTTTAACGAACGAAGGTCCAAAACATAATTAGGACAAATTTAGCCGTTACCGAATAAACTTGGATGTGAATTAAATAGGTTTATATTAGTAAGATTTATTTCACAGATGCAACAATGCAATTATGGAGAATGATTAATATTGTGACTTTGTGAGTAAGCTCATCGTTGTTGTTGACCACGAACTAATAAATTTTTGTTGATATCATAGGTTTACTTGTAATAAGAATGCTGCTTGGAGAGAGTGTAATATTGAGAAGAGGAAGTTATATGTTATCTTAAATAATTTTTTGTTTAAGAGACAAATTAGCTTTTTCTTGTGGCTTTTTTCTGCAAGGTTGGATCGGGGACAAATTTTAAAATGTAGTTATGTTTAAAGTAGAGGGTTGTGAATGATAGTTGGAGTTAGTAAATGATATTTTTCATTCTTATCTTATTTCTTTTTAATGTTGTTATTATGATGTAATAAGACATATTTAATTTTCTAAGATAGTTGTACTTTATTGTTTGATTTGTTTCTAACCTCATGATAGGAAGTTACCAAATAGAATTACAGCACATAATAAAAAATGGCAACCCAGTTCACAAGGTTGTCGTCGGTCTACCGGAGTCTGTAAAGGATAAACATATATAGTTTTATTCTTGCAAGTGAAGAAATTACTTGCATTATTTAAACCAGAGATTCACCCTATGAAAATTACAGTTAACAATGATGCAAATAATTAACAAGAAATCAAAAAGAAACTTTGGAATTTAAGAATAGAATTACATTATAATAAAGTAGTCTTTCACTTCAAAGTTTAAAATTGGTTTAATTCAAGGTTTGCCATGGGAAAGTGATGCAGCAGCAGGGTTGAGCTCATCCCAAGCCTGAATCCAAGTGAGCATTGCATCAGCCAGCTTGTCAAAGTAAGGATCCACTTTAGAGAGTTTTTCCTTCACTTGCTTTGAGAGCTCAATGTAGCACTTTTGAACAGTGGTGGCCTCTTTTGGAAGGGCAATGGCCTGGAAGAATGGGATGATGTCCTCTTGCCAGAATATGCCTTTGTACTCTTTCCTGAGGTTCACAAATGGGTTGCTGGCCTTGCTGTGGTAGATGTAGGGCAGTCCTGTCTTGATTCCCAATCCCAAGTGGTCACATATTACCTGAAACATCATCATCATCGCTAAATTAATAATCATGTAGCTAATAATAATAATAATAAAAATGTTTCATTTCAAAAGAGAGAGAGAGAGAAAATAATGGACCTTGCAGCACCATCCAGCCCACATGTCATCATAGCGCCCAATAGGCTGGCCATCACCCATGAGACCAAAGTACATTGCTGGTCCAATAAGATCACGATCGAATGCCAAGTTCATCCCACACATGGGAAACAAAGTCCCCTTCGGTATCGTCATAACAGCATCCACGTACCTAGTGTTCCTCTCAAGAGGCTTCACAAGCTGAGTAGGGGCATCATAGTCAGGGATGTTGAGCCAGAGCCCATGAGATACAGCTGTCGGCACACCTTCACGGAGACTGAAAGGGTACCCTCTAACAAAATCTGCACCTTCTCTGAATGGCTCATACAGGGTGTTGAAGAACAAGGGCGTGGAGGGGCAGAGGAGGTTCTTTATATGCTGCTCAAGTGCGTTGATCTTGTGCCCAGATGGATCATTCGCGACCTAATCCACGAGAGAGAGAGAGAGAGACAGAGAAAAGAATCAAAAACACACAATATCGAATTAATGTATCCGAGAGCAAAACATTTCTCTTTTTCGATTTCATTCGTTGATTCCCCCATTTGCTTTGTGGGACACTTATGTTATCTTTATCACCTACAACCTTTTTTCTAAGAATGAATTTCTCACATGTAACAAAAGATCCAAAATGTAAAAGGCATACAAGTTAGAAGAGACCAATTCAATAAACCAAATTCATAAATCATTACCAAATTCAGTAAACAACACACATCAAGATCTAATCATCTAACGAAACAACATTAGTCAAGCCTTGTCCTAAGAGATTAGCTACATACATCAGACGACGCCACAATATCTTACCATAAATATAGTCAAAACCATTAAAATCAATTTTTCTTAATGAATGGAGAAGTACTTACAAAACAATCATCATCAATGGTGTAGATGTACTTCTTCTTGGACACCATGTAGCCGAAACAGCGGCACGCAGAGTCCTTGAAGGAGATACAAGATGCCTTTGGACCCAAGATCCGGTTGATGTCATTGCGGTTATAGAGCTCATAGTCGAACCCTTCCGGGACGTGGATGGTCTTGGAAGGGTCGCCGTCCTGGACGATGATGAGGTGGTAAGGTTGAAAGAACGGCCTCCACATCTCTAGGAAGTCTAGGTTCCGGATCGTTGGGATCACTATGTCCAGCTCATCCTTCAACAAAGGTGTGGGATCAGTCATGGTAGACAACAAGAACAAGAACAAGTTTTTTCACAAGAAAAGAATGAATATGAGAGTGTGTATTGGAACAGAAAGATGGGGAGAGAGGGAGATTTTGGTGGTAATATATATGGTATGATTATGTGGGAGAGGGGGTGTGGCACGTGCGAGTGCGGTGTTTTCGGCACGAGTGATGGAGAGAGACGTGTGTGAGTGTTTGAGGTAAGAGAGAGGAGACTGCTTCAACTTCAAACCGAACATAACAACGTAGAAATTGGTAAAAGGGGATGCGTAGATCAATCACATGCAATTTCTTGGAACAAAGACATATATTGTGTCATTTTCTTAAGCTTAGTCGAAAACACTTAATGTATGATATTTTTTTAATTAAAAATACTATTTGTACACCCTAGCTATGTATATTACCCTATGTATATTAGACAGATAAATAAATATTATAAAATAGAAAAATAAATATTGTTATTGAATATCTATGCGTGCACGGGCACGTGTATGTTTAATATTATTTATTTATATATTTGGTAATGTTTATTTCTCTATTTTATGCATACATAAACATGAATGTGCTTAATATTACTTGTTTTTATGTTTTGTAATGTTTTTCAATTTTATAGTATATAAATAACATGATTGTTTTTTTAATAGTCAGAAAAAGAAGAAGAAAAAAGTGTCTTTTTTTTCAGTTTCCATGATATGAAGAATCGTTGCATGATGACTTGGTCAAATTAGTAGTTAATACACATGTTCTGAAAGTGATTTCTCTCAAATTCGATTTGTTGTGTTTCCTTTTTTTTCCTTTTCTTTTCAATTCAATTTTGTTTGCAATGATTATGCAATATGTATACTTTTTCCCTTTTCTTACGCGGTTATTCTAAACCCTCTCCTTTTACTTCGTTTATCCTTCGTGATTGAAGAGGGGGTGAAGTACTTAAATCAAGCCATAAAAGGCTCACTCAACACACGTGGCACAATTTTATGTGTGTTCAATTGATCTAGTTGAGAAATTCTAGCATGGGTGTTGTAGGAGCCTTATCTACCATTTATTTCTTAATTTTTTATATATTTTTTTAAGCACTATAAATCAAAATTAATGGTAGATAGAACCCATATATAAGAATTTTTCCTCATTTTTCATAAACCTAAAAAATTGTAAATGTGACAATGTCATTCTAAAGAAAGAAAAAAAAATGTTTGAAAACTTAATTTATCAATCTACAAATTAACATACTCACTCTAATAAATGATATTTGATATCTTATAGAACCGGTAGATTGATTTGTTAGGTCTCTCAAACACAAATCAAAGAAAAGTTGAGGAATTTATTTAGTATATTTTAGGTAATTATTAGGTAATTAATAATGCAGGAAGTAGCTAAGGAGGGTTGCACTGTTAATGGACAAATAGCTTTACGTAATACTTAAGGTAAAAATAAAAAAATAAATAAAATATAATGACACTATCTATATGAAGAGAGGTAACTTATGGATTCAGGTTTTGAGTATTTTGATGCGGATCGAGTTAATAGTGGCAAATAAAATTGGAAAGCGTAAGTAATTGGGAACACTTTCGTTTGCATGTTCCTTTGCGTCAACTAAAGTGGATTAATAGGTTTCAAATTATGATAATTATTAATTGATTCTTCCATAGGCAATTAGGGACGGCATATTATAGGCATTTCTGAGTGAGAGTATTATTTATTGAATTCGTTTTGTTTTAACAATACATATTATGTTATGAAAGATTAAAATATATAAATTATTTATAAGTAATAAATCACCATTAATCTTGTACGTATCAAATAGGTGATTAGATTAGGGTTAGAGTGGCATTTTTCTTATTTTACTATATTATTATTCAACAAGGGTATTTTTTTTCTTCCAGCTTTTGCATTTCTTGAGGTTAAGGTCTTCTCTTCGCTCAAATTTATAGATTCACCTCTTTGTCAACTTTTACGACACCGTAAACCCTAAATAACAGGACATCCAATTCAAGCAAAGCGAAAATGGTCACATGCATGAAAAGGATGAGTACGTTTGAAGAAGCCTTATAATTCAAACAATAAAAGAATGGTTTTAGAAAACATTATTTATGAAAGAGTTTAATTGTATTACGTATTCACAGTGTAAATCGGTTGGAACTTTGGGAAAAGCAACACCTTTTTTCAGATTTTGCACATCACGTCAGAGTTTAATGGGTAGAATCCTTTAAAGTGAAATTCCTCACATTTGAAGATAAAACCGAAGATTATATCATTAAATTAATAAAGTGAAAAATGGGATCCATTATGTAATACTAATATACAAAAATCCACACAAAATAAATTAAATTGCGCAAACCGATTTTGAACTAAAACATACGAATAAAACGAAAGTTATATATCGTAATTTTTTTAAAAAATAAAACCTAGCCAAAAACTAAATATGTGGCCGTGGTTCAAGCAAGTATCCATCCCAACCTTCTAAACCCTAGTTAATTGAAGAAAAAACAAATACTAGCTCCCACCCATATTGTTGAACTTGACCAAGTGCCACAGAGCACATGCAATTATGAACTAGTTAGTTAATTATCTACCAGCCTACCTACACCATTAGCTTGATGGGAATATAATTGAGGAGCTGTGCCCACAAATATGAATTCTTTTTTTGACAATGTTAGCTCAACTTCAGTTGGGCTCATTAGGTGAGGAATTGCATCTACATGGGCGTGATAAGTTGGGGAGGAAGCATATATTAGTCATCTATTGGGTTAGGCAAATGGTGTGGGCAGGTTGGTAGATAATTAACCAACTAGTTCATAATTGAATGATGCCAGTTTGATGTTTTTTTTCAAAGGTCGCATACTAATTTGATGTTGAATTCCAAGATTCAAAGTCCAACAAGTAGGAGTCAGAGCAAATGGGTCAAACCAATTGCGTGTGGCCCAAAAAGTAAAATTAAGCTAGAAAGGCCCATTGAATAGGCATGTTGATTATTGAGGTCCTCGTTCAAAAAAGGAAAAAAAAAAGTAAACTCTCAAATTAGTCTTTAATAAACTCGATGTGCGGTTGAATGGAAGGGGATCATTATCTCTTAACCAAATGTTAAGAGTTCGATTTTTGATTTTGAATAGAGTCGCCATAAATTTGAGTCAACTGTCTTACCTTTAGAGGCGCCTACAAGTTAGTGAGAGATTAGCCATTGGACCTACAATAGCGGATTACGTGGTTGTATACCCAAAAGAAAATGTAGTCTTTGACTATATCATCAATGGAAACATTGGTCTCTACCAATGCTATAAACTGTACACTCAAAGCCATAGTTACCATGAAATCATGGACTAATTTGTCCAACTTATATCTTAGTCTGGGACCAATGTGTCATTTTATCTTTGCCGAGATCAATATTTTTATCAATAATTTTGTGAAAGGACTAAGTTGAGAGTTTATTCAAAAGAAAAAGCATTGAAGCATGTCAATGTCATCTTGACTTAAAGTATTGAAATTGTTTGCGACACTAAAATAAAGGGAAGGGCTTTCAAGCATTTATATTTTTATAAAGCATGTAGACTTTATTCAAGGTGTTAATACTTTATAGGCCGGCTTAGACCAAGATTGGGCCTCGAGTTCTCAGCCCAAAGTCTCTTTCGGTCTGTGGGACCGACGACCTCGAAAATGAGCATAATTAGAAAGATTTTAAAAAAAAGAAAAAAGGAAAGGCTTTTTCTAGGGCCTAAGCTTTGACCAAAAACTCTTAGTTTGATCTAGCGAAGAATGCACTCTTGAATGTCTATTCTTTTTTATTGTGTTCTTAAAATGTTTAGGTGGGTTCGGCCGATCATACCGTCAAGCTTAGGACGTGCTTACAAAAATGCTTAGTTATCACATATTAGAATGATCCTCAGATCAGTAACTAAAAGTTAATTGCGTCATTTTGAAATGAGTTCATTCTTTAACTACGTCAATCATCTTTCTCCTCTTTATTATACATCTATGGGCTAGGCCTTATAGATTTAATATTTATAACATTTGCAATATGCACGTATGAATGCACTTTCCATATTTACAATATTCTTCAACTGCACATTGAACTAAAATTAAGTCCTATATTTGCTTGCTGCTTTGAATGGTACAAAAAAGCACAAAAGAAATTTGTGCAAAAAGGAAGAGAAAAAGAAAGAAAGAAAGAAAGAAACAAGCAAAGGGAAGAGGAAGAAGCTAATTCCATTCATTTCTCTAATTTGTTAGATCAATTTCATAAGTCCCTACTATATGCTATATCTCATTAATGTACATTACACAAAAAAGAACGCCTTAGTTAGTAAAAGACGAGACCCTTATGTGAAGTCCATTTGGTGCCTCAACTCTAGGGAATTTCATTAGTTTATCTCCTCCTACTTCTTCCCACCTGCAATTGAAAGAATACAATTAAATATCACATGTCAGACACTGCATGTGTAATTATTATATTCCAATTTTACAATACAGACAAACAAGTATTTTGTTAAATGGATAATAATAATAATAATAATAATAATAATAATAATAATAATAATAATGGTTCTTGCAGTATGTGCAGACTTAGTACTATAAATAAATAAACAAACAAATTTTATTTACCTGTATCTAGTTACAAAGTAATGTAAGAAAGTGGAAATTTCTGCTATCCCCAATTCTTTCCCTGGACATTGCCTAGTGCCTCCCCCAAATATCAAGAAGTGGCTCTGTGACTCTAGACTGTTGCCCTGCATTTTTTTGCAATTTAATTAGTAATTACACTGATGTGAAACCTTCTACGTGAATCAGGATTTGAACATTACCACATCACGTTAAAAATATCACAAAGACAAATACTTTAAATACGTTAAACTTTTTTAAAATTTTATAAGGTTTAATTTAAATACTTGTGTCAGTCTAATTATGCGTCAATTTAATTTAAAATTGATATGAGAGGATCTTTAACCTTTTATGCATTAAAAAAAAATAAAATAGGAAGAGGTTGTGTTACCAACCAGCCATCTCCATGGATTGAATGTTAATGGATCTTGGTAGAGAAATTGGTCATAATTTATCTCTCTTGTGTATACATATATTCTCCACCCTTTTGGAATCAAGTAACCTGAAAACAACACACATAATTTTTTTTAAAAAAAATGGTTCAATAAACCCTGTTAATTTGAAACAATTAAAATGTTCATTTTGATTATTATGGCCAAAGCATCTAAAGTATAGGGTAATGCCATGTGTCTAGTCATAGTCACTATCCTAAAGAGGGATACAATTCTTGTTCTTTTCTTGTTACTGTTTTTCACAATGCACTTGATTATCATTAATATTATTATTGGTGCTGTAAAAAGTGGCAGAAAGAAGCCCCCAAAAGTCAAAATAACAGCTTCTTGAGCCCATAAACATAAATACAAGGAAAAGGTAGGGAGGTTAGAAAGGCATACAAGCAAAGAAAACCCACCATTTAGTTCCATGTCATGAGTTGTTTTTCTCAGAACCCCATTGACTATTGTAGCTAATCTCGAGGTCTCAAAAATCACCTGCAAAAATTAAAAGAGACACAGATATAACACACATCATCAAAATTTTGTATCAATCAAATTTTATATTCTATACATGATAATCAAATGTTAGTTCTTACCGCGCGAGTAAACCTCATTGACTTGAGATCAGTACAGTCAATTGGATCCTCGGGCTTTTTCCTTTCCCTTATGGCAAAATGCTCTTTCTGTTATAATAATAATAATAATAATAATAATAAATTAGTGCATCACATTAAGGACATAATAATAATGATAAGAAGAAAACAATAAAAAGAGAGAAATTTTTTTGCACTCACTCTCATTTCTTCAAGGACTTTGGGATGGTCATGGAGGTACTTCACAGCCATCATTGAAGTGGTTGAAACAGTTTCATAACCAGAATACATGATTGTGATGATGAGGTCAATGATTTCCTCATCACTAAGCTTGTATCTGTTTTCACCTCTTCCCATCGTCAAGTGACCAAGCATGTCTTGGTGTGCTTCTTGGGATGCTCTCCTTTCCTCTAGCAGGTTGCTCAGAATGCCAACAATGCTCTTCCTTGCCTGCACATCAATGTCTAATTTTGAACAAATGTAGTAGCAACAATGTACAAGTATATATAACTATGAATCTATGATCAATTTTAACAAGTGTCATCACCATGCATCTTCATTCCCACAAGACATGGTCTAGGTTTTTATGAAAAGAAATTAGCACAAATTACATAAACATCCCATGAGGTTACTCTACTTAGTGATATTAGACACGATGTTTCTCAATTGGTCATGTCTACAAGGGTGTTTAGTGTTACATTCCACGACATGTATTTCCTTAACCTAAAGGAGGTCAGTGTAATTAACCTAAGAAAAATTGACAAGCACCAACGAACATACCTGTAATCCACGGCGATAATTTGTGCCGGGAAGGTCAATAGGCAAGGAGAGGGTTCCCAAAACTAGCTTAAAGAACTCAGTCATGAATGGATGAGATATTGAGCTTGATTCCATGCCAGCAATCTGCTTCAAGGATGATAGAAATGCCATCTGTTCCCAAAACATATCAGTTAAAAAAGATGACAAAAATCTTCACTTATTTTTAACAAAAGCAACTTTGATAGTTCATATTCACACAAATTTTTGGAAAACCAGTAAGACTGGTCTAGAATCAATTCTGACTAATTCAAAAGTGAAAAAAACGCCCTAGAATTGATTTTAAGAAATTCCTAACTGAAATACAAACACGCTATCGGTTCATAACGACACAAACCTCTTTGGTCTTGTCTTGAAGGTTGATGACTTTGTTATCCCAATCACTGAGGTGGAATCTCATGAACTCATCAATCTTTGGCAAAAGCTGATCCCTCATGAGAATGGGGCTGATGATGGAGAGAAGTGCACCTCTCATGTACTTGTGAGTGGAGCCATGAACAGCAGCAATGTTGCATTTTCCTAGGATGTCCAACATGGACTGAGGGTAGCCAGGAACAAGCCCTTTTGCCTCATTCATCAGAATGTATCTGTTCAGCTCTGGATCCATGGACACAATGGTAGGGCACCCCAAAATGTGGGACTTGAAAAAACTGCCATACCTGCCATTTTGACCCCAAATGAGGAAAAAAAAATAAAGTTACAATCTTTTTCTTTTTTAATATTTGGGGGGGAGGGGGGGTAAAGGCCTAAAAAGTACATGGAATGAACAGTGATTACTTCACACCAAGTTTCACTAATTTGAGAATACATCACTGAGAAAAAGTTTAGATTTCGTTTATCTCATTTACGTGCACACATTCACGATGTGAATGTCAACCTTAGGTATATTTAGACATCAAAGTTCAAACCAATTGAAGAGAGTTTTATTGATGTTATTCTTAATGAATTTGTATAGGAATCTCCAAGAGAAAGAAGCTAACATAAAAACCATCACATGATTTAGAAATCGCATAAACTTTTCCTCTTGAAAATGGATATATGTTAGGCCTAGTACCTACCCAAAAGAACTTAACTAAAGAAAAGCTTGAAAAATGTAACAACAAATCACATAAACATGCAGGGGATAGTGATGAAACAGTTTTTCAATCAGGGAAATGGCAGAGGAAGAGGCTAATTGAAAAAGAAAAAAAAAAGTTGCAAAAAAAAAAATGTGCCCAAAGCAAAAAAAATTTCCCCCGTTTCTATGAAAAAAAATGAAACAGAGGAAGTGCTATTTGAACACATTCACTTAAACTATGAACTTAAAAAATAAAAAAATAAAAAACTCCCTGTTTCTATGCAAAATGAAACAGAGGAAGTGCTATTTGAACACATTCACCTAAACTATGAACTAAAAAAAAGGTCCCATTTGTGTAGTAGTAGTTTAAGTTTACCTTGCTCTTTGATTCTTTATAAAGTTTGGACCTTGCTTAAGAAACTCAGTAGTTTCTCCAAAAACAGGCCACCCCATTGTCCCTGGAGGCAAACGTTCCCTTTTGTACCTCACCTCATTCCACTTCAACAAAACAGAGCAAAAACAGAGCACAAAAAACAGAGCACCAAGAATTGCCAACAACATAGCCATTGTTACTTGCTCCCTCTCCAAGCCAAAAAAAAACTCACAAATCCTTGAAGAGGGTAAGAGCCAGATTCTGTTGGAGTCACACCAATTGTGCACACACAAGCATATATATAGGACCTTGAGCTACCACCATTTGAGATTTTTGAATACTGTTATTATATAAGAATAAGAATAATAAAGAAGGAATAAACCATGGAGACAAAAACCACCACTCTACAAGGTAGTAGCATCCCCTATTGTAGGCATTGGAGAATTAAATGAATAAATAAATGAAACCCCCTAATAAATAAATGAATTAAGAAATTTGGAAAAAAGAAATTATAAAAAGTGGAAAAAGTAGTTGCCTTTTGGGAAGGATTTCAGGGGAGTGAAAGTGAACAACTCAACATTCATTTGCAGGGTACAATGATTTTTCTTTATATGAATAACAATAAAATAAATAAAATAACTCAAAGACAACTATTCAGGACCTTTAAGATTATGAGCAGGAAATGTTTGTTGCTTTTATAGAGAGAGAGGGGGGAGAGGGAGGGAGGGAGGGAGAGAGAGAGAGAGAGAATTTGGGAGGGTAAAGGGTCGGTTGGGAAGGATGTTGATTGATAATGCTGTAAGCTATTTACTGCTTCAGTTCTTTTTCTTTTTTTTTTTTGTATAAGGTGTTTGGTTTATCTAGGAAACTATTTAGGGAATTCTTTAAAAGTATGCATAATTTTATGCATGTCTTTTTCATGGAAAAATGCTTCTTGACTCATGATAAAGGTCTTTATGATGTCAGTTCAAATTTTAAAATTTTGCAATTTTACAATTTAAAAATGTCAATTAATTTTATGTAATATCTCAATTTTGATAAACTTATTCATGATATATTATAAGAAAGATAACAATATATAAACACCATTTTCATATGTTCAGATAATAAAATTATTTTTTCATACCTATAAAGTTAGAGGAAAATGTTTATTGAACTTTTTTTTCCCTTTTCTTTTAAAACTACATAAAACCCTTAATGGGAGATAATTCTACTTAAGTTTGGTAAGAGTATTAGCACGACCAAAATTCTCCCTTTTGAGTTTTAGTTCAAGCCCTCTAGTTAAGTTAGAAGAATCTCCACCAAATGACATTTTGAAAGTGAGCATTAAGACGCACATATAATAAGACTGTGTCAATCAATTGTCGTTGGTGTGAGATTTATTAGATGGTAGGTACGATATTAACCTTTTACACTAATAAAGGAGATTTTAGGAGAAAAATAATTGTTGTTTGTTATCCAATTATTTTTTTTTACTAATAGTGTATAACACTTTTAACTTAAGCTACAAGTTAGTTATAGAGTTGTTAGAGGAGTTTGTAACTTGTTATGGAAGTTAGGTAGTTAGTTATAGCAAGTTATTTCACTCACAAGCAACCACTCTTGTATATAAAGGCCTTTGCCTTATACAATCAAAGTGACTTTCTCTTCTGCTTCATCTATGTTTTCTCTTCTGTTTTTCTGCCATGGTTTTGGATATGTTATGGTATCATTCGCATAATTGCTTCCACACCATTTTCTACTCTCTTTTCTTGCATTTTTCATGCTTTCTTCTTCCTTGATCTTCTCTGCATTTCAGCACCTTGTATTCTAGGTGTTTCTGCAGCTTATTCTCTGCATTTCTCATCTCTTATGGCAACCAATCTTGACATGAATGGCACAGCCACAGATTCTTCTTCCAATGCTTCTACTACCTCTGATTCTTTATAGGATTTCTCATCTCCATACTACCTACATCCCAATGAAAATCCCTCATTGGTTCTTTTTTCATCTCTTCTTAATGGAGCCAATTATCACAATTGGTCTCGTGCTATGCGCATGGGGCTTCTTTCTAAGAACAAAGTCAAATTTATCGATGGCTTAATCACCATGCCTGCTCCTGATTCTTCCATGTACAATCAGTGGGAGAGGTGCAATCACATGGTTCTTGCATGGATAATTCGTGTTGTTGAACCCTCTATTGCTCAAAGCGTTTTGTGGCTTGATAAGGCACATGAGGTTTGAACTGAACTCAAGGATAGATTAATGACCATGCCTGCTCCTACGGATTGCAGATCTTCATGAGGCAATTGCGTCTCTATGCCAAGGTGATGCTTCTGTGACACGATTCTTTACTGATCTGAAAACACTTTGGGATGAATTGGATGTGTTTAGACCATTGCCTTCTTGCAAGTGTGTTGTTCCTTGCGCCTATGGTGTTCTTCCTGAACTCAAGATTCGTTTGAATGTTGATCGAGCCATTAGCTTTCTTAAGGGACTCAATGATTCTTTTCACACAGTTCGGTCACAGGTATTGCTTATGGATCCTCTTCCACCTTTCAATAGGATTTTTTCACTGGTATTGTAGCATTAACGACAATTGAACTATGCAACAAGCACTGATGCAAAGTTGCTTCTCAATTATGCAAACAAGTCTCAGTCCAATCCTGAAGGTGCTAAGAAATCATCTCATGATCCTTCTAAATCTAAGCAACAGGGTAAGAAATGTACATTTTTTGGCTATTGGGGCTACATTGTGGATGAATGCCACAAGAAACATGGTTATCCATCAGGATATAGATCCAAGAGGGCTGCTGCAAATGTTGTAACCTCTTCTAAGGACACTGAACAAGATTCTTTCAATTTTACTGTTGAGCAATACCAGAGTTTGTTGGCCTAATTCAACCATCTAATTCTCCTTCTGGACAAGCCCAAGAAAATATCATTCAAGCCAATGTTGCCTCCACATCTCCAAGAACAGGTACTGCATCATGGATTTTGGATTCAGGAGCCACACATCACATCTGTTGTTCCTTGGGTTATTATCAATCTTATAGACAGATTCATCCTCCTATTGCCATCAATCTTCCTAATGGCCAAGTCCTATATTCCTCTCATATAGGCACTGTAAAGTTTAATTCCATCTTCTACTTAGCTGATATTCTGTTTCTTCCAAATTTCACTTCAATCTCATTGCTATTACCAAGCTTTGTGCCGATTTGGAATGCAAACTCACTATGTTTCATGATCAATGCATTATTCAGGATACGCTCAACTTGAACCAAATTGGACATGCTAGAGCACAAGCAGGATTGTACATCCTTGACAAGCCTCTTCTCAATTTTCCATTACAGATTTCTGTTACTTCCATTAACTCTGTTGTTAATTCAGTTGTTAGCTTCGTTTCAGTAAATAAATTTCACTTGTGGCATTATAGATTAGGTCACATAGGCACAAACAAGTTAAAATTGTTGCATAATGTATATTCCTTTGTTCCTGCTTGTAAACTGAATATACCATGTGATGTTTGCCATTTCTCTAAATAAAGGACTATCCCTTTTTCTTTAAGCAATTTTGTTTCAGCTGAGGTATTTGATTTGCTACATGTGGTATCGGGACCAGTCCCTGCAATTTCTATTCAAGGCCATAGATATTTTCTTACCATAATGGATGATAAAAGTAGGCACACTTAGTTGTACTTGCTGAAGTCTAAGGCTGAGGCATCTCCCCCTCTAAAAGCATTCATTAACATTGCTACTCAATATGATAAGATGGTTAAGGTGGTTAGATCAGATAATGGTCCAGAATTTACTATGACTGAGTTTTATGCAGCTAGAGGCATTGTTCGCCAACTTAGTTGTGTGGAGACCCCACAAAAAAATGCTATAGTTGAAAGGAAACATAAGCACTTGCTTAATGTTGCTAGATCCTTTCTCTTTTAGTCACATATGCCTCATTCCTTCTGGTCATTTGCTGTTTTACATGCTCATTTTCTCATAAATAGAATTCCCTCTAAAGGATCTCAACTTCTCTCACCTCATGTTGTTCTTCACAACAAGGATCCAGACTTGTCTTTTCTCAAAGTTTTTGGATGCTTAACTTATGCATCCACTCTAACAAGACAGAGAACTAAGCTGGACAGTAAAGCTAGAAAGTGTGCTTTCTTAGGCTGCAAGATTGGCATAAAAGGATTTCTCTTGTATGACTTGCTTTCTAGGGAAATTTTCATTAGTAGAAATGCTTACTTCTATGAAAATTATTTCCCCTTTTATAATGCAATTTATTCACAAGGAACCAGCAATGATAGAGTTGTATTCTCTGCTTCATTTTCTGAAATCTCTAATGATCTCCCTGAGAGTTTGTCTAATAAACCGCAATCTACTTCTGCTGTGATTCCTACTGATAATTCTGCTCTGTCACAACCCAACTTCTCTACTGTTCCAATCAGAAAATCCAGGAGACCTAGGCATACCCCATCTTACCTTCAAGATTATCACTGCAACATTCTTACCACTGCAGGCTCTAGCTCTTCCATACTTGAAGTTGGCCTCTTTACTCCCTATCCTCTCATTTCTATGCTTTTTTGTGCTAACCTATCCTCAGCACACAGGGAATATTCTATTAATCTCACCACTCTAATTAAGCCTACTAGTTATGCTACTGCTGTTAAACAAGAATGCTGGAAAGAGGCTATGCAAGATGAGATATCTGCTTTGCAACATAACAATACATGGGAGATAGTTGATTTGCCTTCAGGTAAGGTCCCTATTGGGTGCAAGTGGGTGTATAAAATAAAAATAAAAGTTGATGGCAGCATTGAGAGGTATAAGGCTCGCCTAGTTGCAAAAGGATTCACTCAAATTCATGGGATTGATTACCTAGACACATCCAGTCTAATTTTTAAAATGACCACTATAAGGTTACTTCTTTCTTTAGCTTCTATTAAAGGATGGCACTTGCAGAAACTGGATGTTAATAATGCATTCCTCCATGGTGACCTCAATGAGGAGGTATACATGAAATTACCACAAGGTTTCAAATCCTCCAAGCCCAACTAAGTGTGTCGTTTGCTGAGATCTTTATATGGGCTAAAGCAGGCTAGTAGGCAATGGTTTTCTAAACTCTCTTCTGCTTTAATTTCTCATGGATTTGCCCAATCTGCATTTGATCATTCTCTTTTTATCAAACATTCAGCTAGCTGTTTTACTGCCTTGCTTGTTTATGTTGATGATGTTATTTTGACTGGCAATGATTGGGATACAATTTGCAACATTAAATCTTTTTTGGATCAACAATTCAAAATCAAAGATCTTGGAGACTTGAAATTTTTTTCTTAGCCTTGAGATAGCTCGAATTCCTCAAGGCATCTCCATTTCTTAGCGCAAATATGCACTTGAGATCCTTTCTGATGCTGGTCTGCTAGGATGCAAGCTAGTTTCTACCCCTATGATCAATGCTCATAAATTGTCAAAGACTGTAGGAGAGCCTCTATCTGATCCAGGTCTATTCCAAAGGCTCATTGGACGACTGATTTACTTGACTACTACATGCCCAAACATGTCCTTTGCAGTGAATCAGTTGGCACAATTCATGTCCAACCCTACTACAGCCCATCAGCAAGCTACCATGCGTGTCCTACGCTTTACTAAGTCCTCTCTTGGCCTAGGAATTTTCCTTCCATCTTCCTCAACTATCCAATTAAAGGCATACAATGATGTTGATTGGGCTGGATGCCCTGACACGAGGAGGTCCACCACAGGATTTTGTGTATACCTTGGGGTCTCTTTACTTAGCTGGAAGTCTAAGAAATAGACCACCATCTCAAGGTCGTCATGTGAAGCTGAATACAGGGCCCTGGCGACAATCACATGTGAGCTACAATGGATTTCATATCTTCTTCAAGATTTTGGCATTGATGCTTCCAAATCTGTTATAATCTTTTGTAATAATGCCTCTGCATTTCAAATTGCTTACAATCCTACCTTTCATGAACGCACAAAACACATAGAGCTCAATTGTCACTTGGTTCGAGATAAGGTTCATGATGGTTTCATCCGGTTGCTACCCATTGCTTCCAAACTTCAGTTGCCTGACATCCTTACTAAGCCACTACCTCTCTCCTCATTTCAGTTTTTGCACAACAAACTTGGGCTACCCAATATATTTGCTGAACCTAGCTCCAAGTTTGAGGGGGGTAATAGTGTGTAACACTTTTAACTTAAGCTAAAAGTTAGTTATAGATTTGTTAGAGGAGTTTGTAATTAGTTATGGAAGTTAGGTAGTTAGTTATAACAAGTTGCTTCACTCACAAACAACCAATCTTGTATATAAAGGCCTTTGCCTTATGCAATCAAAGTGACTTTCACTTCTGTTTCATCTCTGTTTTCTCTTATATTTTTTTGCCATGGTTTTGGATCTATTATTTACCCTTGCCATTAACTTCTTATCGATAACCAACCATAACATGTTCATCATCCCGTCTTTATTTTAAAATGGTAACATGTAACCAACCATTGCTTTACATTCTTTTTGTTTTGTAATATTTTTAAAGAAATTTTTTTGGTTGAACTTCATATTTGGTTGACATTCGTGCCAGTTAAACCCACTGGTAATACATAATTGAATATCAATATAAAACTTTTTATTACTAATAGATGATAGCAATTAAACTTTTTTTTAAAAAAAAATTATTGCATTTGATGTTAGATTGTGATATTCAGCTACCATCACCCAAAATTTAAATCATATATTAAAATACTTAATCATTTTGTACATTATATAATATATAAAAGAAGAAAATAAAAGTTAACAACTACTTTAAGAACACTGTTAAAAAGTTACATAAGTTTTTTAAATTATCAATAAATTGAATAAAAAAATTAAAAACTTTATTTTCAAATTTACTAATATTTTTAAGATATTTATTAACCAAACCTTATTAGAAAAAAAAGCATATCTACATCTATGATTTATCCTGAAGCTAGAGGGAGAAAGGAAAAGTGCAAATGATTTAAAAGAAAAGGGCACATGCATAGCACCCCATTGGACCTAAAAGAAAAGGGTAATCTTATTATTTCCAGCCCCAGTCCTTCACATGTCTGTCAACAAGATCTGGTCATGGAAATTACATACAAATTCCCCTCACTACAAGACACTATTCTAGTTGGGTTAACCATGTGCAAATGTTACTATGTCCTAAATAAAGAGATTTTTGTTCCCATTTCTTGTTCCAAAATTCTAACTGCAGGTTTCAAACTTAGGACTGGCACCCTTGTTTGTAGAGATAGCCATTCAACTGTGCACTCTTGACCTTTTGGGACTATTCAATATATGTATCTAGATCAGTCTCAATCATGTACATGCAGAAAAAATAAAATAAAATTCTCCCTATGCAGAAATTTGGTTGTATAGATATCAATAATTACATGATTTTGACACCTAAATTAACATATAAGTAGTATATATTTTGATTATGTGAATGTCAATTTAATGTATATTTTTAGTAACAGTATAAATTTATTTACAGTTAATATCATATTCAGCATTTACGTTAACAAAAGTTCATGTTTATATGAGGTGTGATCAACCAATTTTGATTTTGGTGTCAATGTGTAGTATGTTTTTTTTTTTACTATTAAGTACATAATAGAAGGTAAGTCTAAGTTTATCATAAAATAAGGAGAAAACTCTAATATATCTCATTTTACTTACCATCATGTGCACTTTGGTCCTTAAACTTTTAAGTATATACAACAAGATCCTCAAACTTTATAATGTGCATATATTAGACAATTTAATGGTTATATATTCTCTCACACAATAACTCTTTTAACTTGCATTGAGAATAATTTTTTTTTTAAATGAGAGTCGTAAATGATCGAATATTTAACCTCTTGATATAATTTTGACACCATTTCAAAAATCATCTTTCCCAAAAGCTTAAGATTATGAGAGAAGAAAATTTAATGATTTTATATCACATTACAACTATCAAAATTTGTCAAATTCATAAGTTTGAAGATCAAGATACACTAAAACATAAGTTGAAGGGTGCCATTAACTAAATTTGAAGGTAAGCCTTTTGAATCTTTTTGAAGATAGAATTTCCATCACAATATTGTCATAATCACAAGAAACAAACATGTAATCTAATAGTGAAATTATAAATTTGGGAATCCTATGAGCTAGAGAATAATATATGTAACGGACATTGTAGAAATTATTTGTCTCTCAATTATATAATTTGTCCAAAACAAACATGAGTAGAAAAAGATAAATGCTTAAGTTTTTCTGCTAATCACATCGGTCGGAATTTAATATGAGAAGGACATTTGGATTTTGCCATGCTTCCAAACATCATCAACCAACCCAAAAAAAAAAAATGCTTGCATGATTTTTCCAAAAATGATTACCTTTTACTTTTTTCTCATTAATGATTACGAAAAATTTTGCATGGTTGAGAGGCACATAAAGGACATTTTTTCCCTTTTACACATGATGATGATAATTATTTAATGAATTAATTAGTTGGGTGTTTCATTTTGTTGATTACAAACTGAGGTTGATATTTTAACTTGATGAGGACAATTTTCATTCTCAAAATAAAATTTTTGTATATATAAAATGTACAAAAATTAATTCAATTTAGAGAAACTGAAAACAGTTTTGTTTAGAGACTACAATATTTGGATTCTTCAAAAACTTCATTTATTTCTGTAAAGAAAGTGTTACGCAATTAATAAAAATATATATTGTTAGAATCTTTTAGACAAATCATAATAATTATTAAACGAAATAAAGTATTTATTCAAGAATTAACATGTATTATATACATATAATTTTAACAAATAAAATCATAATAACGTTTTATGGAAAGGAAAAGCCCTGTCCAAATGAACACTATAAGGACTTTTGACCTTAAAAGCATAAAATTATAAACATCTCAACAGATTGAAGGTATAAGGAGCCCTGTATACATATACTGACAGTTGGACATTAACCATACAAAGTATGATTGTCAATCATATTAAAATTTATCCTATTATAATTAATTTTAATTAAAGTGATTTGTGTTTGATGTTCTCTAAAAAAAGTGATTATGACAAAAATTACTAAATTTTCAATTCTTCTAAAATCAATTTTACATGTTCGAAATGATCTTGAGAATCACTCATAATTGGAACCAAACAAAACAAGTACGAGTCACAAATGATTTTGAGATTGTAAAGTCGATTTTGAGCGTTGTTACAGAGAAACTAAACATGCTTTAAAATTAATTTTATCATAATTGATTACATCATAATTAATTCTAAAGTAAAGTGATCTATGTTCAATAAACTTATTTGAAAAGTTGATTTTCACACAATTAATTGATTTGAAGCTATAAGCAATTCAATGTTGCTTTTGTTAGAATTGATTTTAGAAATTGAAATTAATTTTGAAAATAGTAATAATTTTAGAAAATCAAAACAAAAAGAAAAATTCACAAAATTTTAGAATTGATCTTGGCACACCAAATCAGAAATCATCCAATCAAGATGAGAGATGAACATTGCTCTACCTTACTGTTAAAAAATGTGCCAGTTTCTTCTTAGTATTTTATTTTGGAAAATCTGTTCAAACATTGTCCCCTATTCACCACAGTTAAGATGACAATCAAATATATGCATGAATTAGTTGCTTAGGAAACTGTGTGAAACTTAGACTTCTTTTGGTACATTATTAGGGTGTTCACCGAAGTTCGGTGCTAAGTTAATACTAATCTCTTCACTAACTTGTAGGTACTTTTAATGGCAAGGTAATTGACTCGGTGATTTAAAATTGTTTCATATCTAAAGTCAGGTCTAACATTTAATTAAGAGAAGATAAGTCGTGCTTCTGTTCAACTATACTCAATTTAATTAGACCCCTTATACTTATACATGAAGAAATCTTTTTTATTTATTTATTCGATTATTTAATTATTTTCGTGTTTCGTGGTTGAGGAGAACATGATTCATGCACCAACATTGAGAGTGAACAATTGAATACACACCATACTAGTCTCGTAGGGACAGATCCGTACAGTTTCCTACCTAGATGTACAAGATGATCACGCTTCTAATTTTATGCATGATTCTGATGAGACATGCGTTTGTTATGCAATATTTGTTTAGTATGTTAATTTGGATTTGATTTTGATAAATCTCAATGTTAAATTTTTTTACACATATATTCCATCAAATATTATTATATCGTTAAGTGTATTTGACGATTAGATAATAATTACCTTCAATATCATATGTGTGACATTATATGATTGATTAACGATGTAAAAAATTTATATTAATAATGTATTAAAATTAATTATGTTATTCTCTTTTTTGCCTTTCGGTTCTTAATCCTTATATTGTTTTTTTTTTTTTTTGTCTTCAAGTGGCAGAAAAAGGTAGATTGGATGGTGACCAAAGGAAAATTGTGTGGATCCATAGGGAGATCCGTAGAAAGATTTGACACCAAAGATATATAGAACAAATTTAAATGCAGCCCCCCTTTTGTTCTTAGATGTATCCCCAAAATAACTGAATAAGTAGCAAATTAAGTTGCTAGGTTATGCCCTAAATTACCCTTTTTTTTTGTGTCCATAGAATCTACACAAAAGGCATATGAACCATTAGATGTGGATAATCAACATAGTGAGAACAATACAAAAAAAAAAAAAAAGGAAGCAAATTATGGGGTATTATGAAATCTGGGAAGAACTTTTTGTATAGTATACTATGTGGACTAGTCTATACTATTAGATAGACTTTTAGGCTCATATGAGTAATCTCTATCAATAATTCACTCTACCAAATACTAAAAGTTTTATAATTGACTAATATTTATAATCACATTAAATTGATTCATAATTAGTCGCTCAACTTTCATGGTATATTAAAACCGTCGGCTGGCAACTTTTAGAACGGACTGACCTAGTAATTGATCGGATTCAATGCCATTGTTGCAAAAGTGACCACTCGGTCATTGATTAAGTATTCTAACAGTTGACATTGTAAGAGCTATTTAAAATATTAATAATTTTGTTTTCTAATGTTAGTTCCTTTTGTTTTTTTTAGATTTATTAATATTTTTTTTAGATTTATTAATAATTCTATACACTGAATTATCAATGAATCTAAAAAGCAAAATGAATTAATTAACATTAAGGAACAAAAGAAGTGTATAAAAAATTTATTCCAAGCTATAAAGAGCATGTTCCAATATAATTTTTTCAACTCTTGATTGGTGGAACACTATGTAGCTTAATTTACTCTCATTGATATAAGCACCAAAAAAAATCCCTTAAATATATGTAGATACTTGACCATGGTGAACTTATGACTGAATTACGAGGCAAGGAACTTTACCCTCCGATTGAAAACTCTAATTTGTTTGGCTGCATTTAATTTTGCAAGAAAGAACTTTTCCTTTTTTCTCTATTAGCACCAATTTCGGCCATATGATTGTTACAAACATTCAAATTTGATTCACTTAGTCATTTTCATCGATGGGCTTAATATTTTAAAATGATTGATCCACTCTACCTTATTATAAACATTTTAGTGTGCATTTGAATTTGAGTTTGCAAAGAGGAGTACGTTAAAAAGGTTCAACATAAAAATATCCAAACATCATTAGTGCAACGTTCATTCAAGGCATAAACATGAATTTGGGTGAACGCATTCTAATATATCATGTATTTTAATATTAGGCCACTGACACATATTCTGTCTTGCAAACAATGCTGCTCTATTTTTCTCTTTATCGATGTTAGATTTGACATATATCAATATCTTCAGAGGTAGTTACGCGATAAATGAAAGGAATAAAAACAAGGAACTAAAATGGTACAACCATCATTAATGGTGCTTTTAATTTTGCATTTGTATTTATACTACTCTGTAATCTATTGCACTAGTGCTTTTCTTATCAATTCATTATTATTGAATTTGAAATCGAGTCCAACTAATGCATATGAAAAGAAATGGTAATAAATTGGCCTTTCATGATTTTCATCTCATAGGGTATACAATTTATAATAGCACTCTCTTTGTTCCATTTTAGCTGTCCATTTTTTTATTTTTTAGAATTTTATTATATTTATTTATTTACAATATTTAAGTATAATTACTTTTTTTTATTCATATCTCTTATTATAGTGGAGCATTTATTAGTAGACATGAAGAGAATAATAATTATATTATAAATAAAAATATTTTTTTATATTAAATAATTTGTTAATTCATAATATTTTATGCATTTATCAAAATATTTTTTTATTTATTTTAATGTGCAGTTTGAACCATTAGTTAAACGGAATGGAGAGAGTACATGACAAATTTTATTTTAGAAGTAAGAAAGAAAAAACCTTGAGTTGACTTGGTCAACGAAAATTATGTAGACATTGAGTCAAATGGTCTACATTCCATGTTTTCTGTAGTTGGAAATCCTTAGGTCAAAGGAAGCTCATCTGGCAACTGCATGCATAGCAATAATAGGTTTGGTCAATCAAGTAACAAGCATCTATATTAGCTAGCTAGTAACTAACAATTACCTGAAATCAAAGAAAAAAGCCATTCATTTTACTGTTAAGTTTCTTTTTCGTCCAAGTTAACATGGACAATAATAGGTTGACCATGATCTAAATTATACAAAATTATCATTTTCAAATGCTTAAGTTAATATTTAAACACAAACGATAAAGAAGTATGATACACTATTTTGAAGACTTTGAAAATGTTCAAACTCTCAAAAAAAAAAAAGAGAGTTAAAGAGAGTACATCAACCGTAAAAAGAAAAAAAGAAACACTAAACATACTCAACACGAACAAAATTTTGATATCACACTTTCGATATGTAACTCTAAAAATATATTGAAAAAACATTATGAAGCAACTCTCCAAAGCGACACACTGAAGCAATATCTCAAAACATAATCCAAATTAAATCACCTCTCTCAAGCAACCTCGGCTTCTCAACTTCGTTTGAATAGCCACCCACTATGCCTATACTGTGCACAAGAGGCAACGACGAAAGAACTCATTATAGTAATTAGGGCTTCGAGTGCGCCTAGATATATTCAGGCGAAGATGATGAGTGAACAAAATAGACGTAAAGACTGAGTTAGTTAGTTAGTTGTTCATTTTAGTTTCTATGGTTTTGATTGGTGGAGCTAGTTTTTCGGTCTTTTTCTTAATTTTCATCTAGGTATTTTTTATTTTTTTATCGTTGTGTGATTTTTATGTTCTTGCGTTTTTTTTAATATTCTTCTACTTGGAGATTCATCGTCATCCCACTTCTCCTTTGAGAAACAAATTTTTATTCTATATAAATATAAAAATTACACTTGGATGACTGATCTATATATTAATTAGGAAGCTTATTGTTGGAATTTTTATTCCCAAATTGGAATTTTAAAGGAAAGAAAAAAAAGAAACAAAAGAAGGTTGCTATATGAACTACTGCATAATTTAGATATCTTACAACAAACATGTGGACAGGAGAATATTGAAGATACAATTGGGGAAATAGGGACCATTTAATGAATCACAATAATTAAGATGCAAATAATTGAGATGAATACTGTCGGACCAATCATAGCAAACAAACCTTTTTAATTTTCTTTCATGGAAAATATGAAGGGGAAAAGAAATATATATTAATAGAAAAATAAGTAGATATTGTGTTAAAAGAAATAAAGCAAATATAGAGAGGAAATTAGAAATTAGAAATAAGAAATTAGAAGAAGATAGGAATGAGCCCATATATATATATATATGATAAGAGTTATTGAGTTAGGTGGATCACAAAAGAGATTCACAAAACAGAATTACAGGTATACATACACGAATATTAGGGGTGGAAAGAAAAAAAAAAGGTATCAAATAATTGGTTTGGTTACGAGAAGAGAGAGAGAGAGAGAGAGAGAGCGGAATATGTCCACACCCACACGCATGGATTGTAGCACCATATGCTCTTTTTTTCTTTTTCCTTATGCTTCAAATTTCATTCATTTATTATATCAATGATTTATTAAACCAAAGTTTGTGATGTACATTGAGACATATCCAGTTTGCACGAGGGCCTCTTTTTTGTTTTCTTGTGACTTTTTCTTCTCTTCTTCCTTTTTTCTTGCCAGAAATTGAGTGCCCTTTTCCATCTTTCCTTCTCCAATCACTATTTTCATTTTTTTTCAATCTCCCTTCGACTCTCGAAGAGCTTAAAAGATCAGTAAAATGATTATACATTTTTTTTAATGAGATTCTTTTTTATATACATTATCAGAAATTGAATCTTTAACTAAATGTTTAAAGAATGGAGTCATTTACCATTTATACTAGACTTTATTGGTTCCAAACACTATTTTCTTCCTTTAATAATTGTTGTTGTGTATATCTCTTAGTGAAATTATTAGACATATCAATTTTATGGAACACCGTTGTCTTTTACTTATGTGTTTGATTTAATAACTATCTGTTAATAATAAATAATACAAAACCTTTAAAAAATGATAATTTTAAAAGTTTATTACTCTAAGAGCATTTGATTTTTTTTTTCTACCTCTTCTCCTTTCACTCTATATAAATTTTGGGTTAGGTGTAAATACGATGATTAGTTAAGTATCCCAAACAATTTTCATAAATATATGTTAACTTGCATATTTGCTTGCCCTTGTGCACACGACACGTGAGTGGTCTTTCATATAACAAAAATTGCAAATTCAAGGGTGCTAAAAATGTTTGTCCAATCTATATTCTCCCTTGATGGAAATCACTCATATATACAAAAAACTTCCTAAAACAGCATGACTAATTGATATGCACCTAACATAAAATCCT